>JAFEMH010004902.1:70000-187012 GCA_022495995.1 Adenophora triphylla var. japonica | reverse complement strand
GTCATCAAAGACATTGAATTTCCGAAGAACATTCTCTAGGTAATGGGACTGCGGAAAGAACTAATCCTTCGATGTTCTAGAGATCTTGACCCCTAATATTACATCGCCTAATCCCATGTCTTTTCATACAAAGTTCTTCTTTAACATGCCTTTCGTATTCATGATTAAATCATGATTATTTCCCATTATGAGCATGTCGCCTACATAAAGACAAACGTATAATCTAATGATTCGTATGTTCCTTTAATGCAGACACATTTGTCACATTCATCGATCTTGAATCCATTCGATAACATGGTTCTATCGAACTTCTCATGCCATCAAGCAAAAAGTGCTTGCTTTTAGTCCATACAAGTGATTTTACAAGTTTACACACCTTTCTTTCTTTATCAGAACCACGTAATCTTCCTGGTTGTTCCACGTAGTTCTTCATCAGGTTCCTCCATTTAGGAAAGGCCTTCTCACATCCATTTGGTGTATCTCAAGATTATGCACCGCCGCAATAGCTAAGAGAACACGAATAGATGCGATCCTTGCGACAGGGGAGTATGTATCGCTGAAATCATATATCCCTCTTTCTGTCTAAAGCCTTTCTGCAACTAGCCTAGCTTTCAGTACTTCTTTCGATAGATCCATCCGCCTTATACTTCCGTTTAAGGATCCATTTGCAACCTAATGGTTTGCAACCTCGAGGGAGATCAACCAATTCCCAAGTATTTGCTGAAAGACATTATGGATTCTATTTCACCGTTAATAGCTTCTTTCCGTAACGAACTATCCGGACCTGATAAAGCTTCTTTAACACTTGACGGTTCGTTTTCTAACATGTAAGATAGAAAATCAGGACCAAAAGTCTTTTTCCACTCTCGCTCTTTGCTACGCTTCCCGCCTTCATCTTCTATTCGAGTATGACCGGGCCGTAGACTCATATGTTCTCTTTTTATTAGAACCTACATCATTCCCCTGCCCCAACCTAAAAACAGCCAAAGAATACCGCAGATTCCTTGATTCTATAGTAGTTCCTACGTGCATAACCTAATGTCCGATTTATGCACTATAAACCGATAGGCACTACTATTATCGTATACATCTAAATAAAAACACGCTAATGGCCTTGGGCCAATCTCGACTTGTTTAGGCTTAGGTACTTCAACCTTGGCCAAACACTCTCACACCCTTTAAGGTGGTTTAAAACATGGCCTACGATTATGCCATAATTCATAGTATGTCTTATCAATACCTTTCTTGGGTATTTTATTAAGAACATAATTAGAAGCCGAGTATTGCTTCCCCCACAAGTTGCCCTGCAAAGCTCCCGAACCGGATTGCAGCCAAGCGTTTCATCATCTCTTTCGGTAGTGCGGTTTTTGCGTTCAAGAACTCTAATAGATTGAGGGGTATATGTGGTTCAGTTGAGCCAATTTGATGAATTACGCCAGATTCCCAACATAGTCCTTCAACCAAAGTGCTTCATATTCTCCACCCCTATCGCTTCTAATTTTCTTAATTTTTCAAGTTAAGTTGATTCTCAACTTCTTTTTCTATAAGTCTCAAAAGTCTTTAAGGCTTCATCCTCACTTCTTAAGCAGAGCAGACATAACAATACTTAGCGCAATCATCTATAAATGTAATGAAGTACTTCTTTTTACCTCCTCGAGCTCACATCAGTTTTAAATCACATATGCTCGGTGCCATGAATTAACTCGAGAGGAGTCGCAGGCCTCTTTGTATGGCATTAAACGGCGACTTAGTCATTTTTTGGCTCAACACAAATCTTCGCACCTATTAGTCGAGTCGGATTTAGTCATTTCGGATTAAATCTTGTCTCGCTAATTTCTAACGGGCGTCGAGGTTTACATGTCCTAATCTATCATGCCATAAATTAGAACTTTCCGACAAGTAAACATAAGTGAACACAACTTTTATTCATCGCACCTTCGCATGTGATTACACTATTACATTCATTTTAAAAAGGCCCTCCTCGAGGTAACCTTTTCCAAGAAACAACCCATTCTTGGTTAGTACAATGTTTTTTGGATTCGAATATTTATCTAAAACCGGCCTTACTAAGCAAAAGTCACGGACACTAAACAAATTTTACTGATGTCCGGAACATGCAAAGACATCCAACAAGGTTACTTCTTTTCCTAAGTCATCTTCAAAATCATGCTTTCCAATGCCTCAACATCGGAGGTCAGCAGAATTTCCCATGTAAAGCTTTCTTCCGGGAGATGTGAGTATAGCAGAGGAGAAACTTTCCTCGTTACCACAAATACGGCGGCAAGCACCTATATCTATCCACCATTACGCTTTAGTGGTTCTCCTCCAAATTTGCAACGCTGCTTTCAAACACAACCGTCGCAAAGTCTAGGTCCATGTGGTCAACATTGCTCGCCTCTTTCTTCGGGAGACGACATAATCCTCACAAGCGGCCCTATTACACAATTATAAGACGAATTCTCAACTTTTGTGAGGTCTTCTTCTTTTCCCTTTCTTAGCATTCCTGGTATTTTCTAATGCTTTCTCTTTGTGCCACTCGTGCATAGCTTCTGGGCTGAGATTGACCCTTTCTCTCCATCTTGCTTTTTTAATTCTCAAGCCTCATCTATTCTATCGTTTTCTTCTATTTCAAGACGAACAACAATGTCTTCTAAGGACATCTCCTTGCGTTTACGCCAGATAGTTCTCAAGTCCTTCCACCTAAGGAGGCAACTTTTCAATGATGTAAGCCACCTTAAACGGATCATTCACATCATCCTCTAAGATCAAGCCCATGTAGAATGATTTGGAATTCATCTACTGAAGCAGTTACCGATTTGGAATCGACCATCATAAAGTCAAGATACTTACCTACTACAAATTTCTTAATTCCTAAGCATCCTCGATCTTGTACTTCCTTTCCAAGGTGTCCCACAACGCCTCGTTAACTCGACCAGACACTATACACATCAGAGTGCTGGGCATCACAAGTCCATTCAGATATATAGTTCTTACAAAGTTGTACTACCGTGAGCCCAAGCCTCCTTTTGCCATTTGCCTCTGGGGGTCCTGGATCACCTTTTTCTACCGCCCTGAGGATCTTCCTTTAAGCTGCGGTGCAAGCTTAGTGGTGGTCAAGTAGAAGAGCGATCTTCTCGTTGCCATCTCTTGAAATCTACACCGGTGCACTTCGCGGGTTTCTCACCATGATCGATGTGATGGAGTTGTAGGAGCGGGAGTAAATATTGTCAATGTAGTATCTCGTCGGGTTTAATGGGTCCACAGCTAGCTGAATTAAGCATTAAAACATAAAACCCAAGAAGCCCTAGGATCCGTTCTATACAATTAATTTCAATATCAATGAAATAGAATTAAACCAACTCTTGAAACGCTTTCCTGCCTTGAGCTATCAATTCATTTCATTATGTGATATCGAATCACAAACTTCGCTTCTTCAACTTGCTTCGAACTCTAGGTCTTGATCGATGAACGAGTCGAACACTCTTTTTTGGTATCCACACCTTCGAATGAATCCAAGAACAATTTCTTGCTGATTGGCTAGATCTAAACCTTGGAAGAATATTGAGAGAATTTGATTGTGAATTTTGCTTTAAAATTTCTATTGACCTTGTAGGTCCGACAGAACTCTTGTATTTATACTACAATAAGAGGGAATACCTCTCCTAATCGTACAGGAGAGACAGTTTGTCAAACCGCTGTATACCTATTATGTCACAAGGTATATTAAGCCACGCTTAATATGTCGCGCTGTATATATAGCCGATACGTAAACTCTCAACTATTCTTCCTCCCGCTTAACCAATTCATTCTAGTCAGAAGCGACTCATCAGTGATTACATTATGTCAAGTAATGAGTTCGATCACATCGAATCCCTCATAAGACATGTTTGACACTCTAGCAAGCCATTATGTCTACCTCAATAATGCAACGTAAAGAGTTCACGCTTTCCAACTAAGCAGTACTTCCCCCATTTATCCCTTTGCCTCACGATGTTATATCAACACAAGTCAGCGGTCCTTGCCAACTTGTTATTGTTCAATGCTTTTCTCGATTCTTGAGTATAATGATAATTCCAATCATATTGGGGTACTACCATACACTTTCATCATTATCACTCATCGAGGGTCCCAAGCATAACATCTCTCTTCCGAGGGGACAAATTCCTTCTTGACTTATCATCCTTCCCATCACGAATCCGATCATGCCAATGATAGTCTTTATAGATATCGTGTTAAGATATCGTTTTGACTAAAATCAAACATGACTTTCATCATATGTAAGGTTACGATAATCTTAGGTCTAGGAGGACTAAAATGAAGTAACCTTATGAGATTTACTTATGGCGACATTTGACCATGTCATATCGCCAATCTAAATGCGTGGTCATGTCCAAATCACTTGTTCTCTAACAAGTACCCATAATTTCAATGTGCATCTCTTATGCATATAATCATCACATGATTATCCATTGACAATTATACTAATTATTCTCTTAATAATTAGGGACGCGAGATTATTACAATAAATATGCAAACTATATATAATAATCAAATAATAAACATAAACGATAAAGATGATACATAACGGTTTTCGAGTTAAACATAACTAAAGCTCTAGTGGCATTACACCAACGATCTCCCACTTGCACTAGGCTCCATTTATGTATCGAATACTCAATGGATCTAACATGCCCATCATGCTTACGCCTATGCGAGTGTCTTTGTAAAGCTGAATCCCTTAGTGTCATCAGCGGTTGATACTTTGTATATTTTATATCTTAACGTCTTCTCATTCTTTATGAATTCCTCGAAGAACATCTAAGTGAGTGTTTGGATCACTTTGTTGTGACCTTGGTTCCATTGTTTGCACAAGTGGCACCTACTTATGCTGTCATAACAAAAGAAGTTTCATCGATTAGTGATACTTGGAAAAACACTTCGAAGTATTTCCAAAATGCTAAATGAAATTTTTGATCCAAAGCGCCTCTTTCGGCTACATCATATGTTGCTAAAGTATGGCTTTAGTAGTAGAGATCGGCTACAATTTACGCTTGGAACTCTTCCAATCGAAACCCCAGCCTCTAATAAGCTTACAAACACATGAAATCCTAATTGCGATTTTTTAAAAATAACTTTGTTAGTTTGGAAGCTAGCACCTTATGTAGAACCCCTTTCTGACAAACAAGATTAACTTCCAATCTTTCAAATCCCAAGAATAACGTTAATCCTTAGTTCTTCTTAAGTACTTAAGGATAAATCAATCTTGATCGCCATCCAATGGTTCTCATCACAGGATCGAGATTGGTATCGACTCATCATGCTTAAAGCATACGGTGAGGCGTCGGATCTAGTACAAATCATGGCATACATGACGGATCCAAATGCCGAAGTATATGGAGACTTCATTCATTTCCCTTTTGCTCATCGGTTGTCATAAGACAATGAATATTGCTAAGAGAGAAATACCACTTGACCCATTGAGCAAGCTACTTTTCTTAGACTTTTCTAAGAATCTTGCTCAATGTGAACAGCTTTGACTTCAAACCAATTTATCGCTTCTAGATCCCAATCTTTATAGATCTTGATGCCAAGGATGTAAGCGCGGCTTCACCCATATCTCTTCATTGAGAAACCTTTCCTTGACCAAGACTTAACAGTCTTAAGTGCTCGGAACTTTGTTTTTCCAATGAGTAAGATATCATTAGTAATAAAACAATAGAAATAATACTACGCTCCCATTCGAATTTCAATGCATACACAAGGTTCATCTTCGTACTTGATAAAGTCAAACTCTTTGACGAATTCATCAAAATGAAGATTCCAATTCCTTTAACGCTTGCTTCGGCCATCTCATGGATCTTTGCAACATGCATACTCTATTAGAGTTTCTTTGGATCGTCAAACTATTCGGCCGTTGTGTACTATACACGTCACCAATAATCTTTCCATTTAAAGAAAGTCGTTTGACATCCATTTGTCCATATCACATGAGTCACATGATATGTGATAATGGCAATTGAAATTCTAACAGGGAACTTTCCGACATTTGTATCATGGTGGCGAAAAAAGGTTTTAACATAGTCAATACTATGAATTTGCCTAAATCCACTTTGTTACAATCCTTAGTCATGAAAGTATACACCTTCAGCATCCGTGTTGGTCTTTGAACCTTTAGTTTTTACACTTTTTAGGTAGCCCAATCAAGTTCCAAACTTGATTGTTAAAGCATGGATTGTAATTTAGGATTCCATGGTTCCTAACCATTTATCCAAATTAGGAGAGGACTATCGCTTCTTGATAGCTGAAGTAGGATCGTCAATTCTTAATGACTTCCACTTCGTCACTTTCATGGCGAGAAATCACTATTTCTTGAGTTCGGATCGTAACCTATCCAATCTCACGATGGACTTGTGCATCTTCAACCGGTTTCACAACTCCTTTGCTGAACTTGGATTTACTGTCTCTACTTTCTTGGTTCCATATTATTTTCGGGTTCTTGAACTTCTTTCAAGATTAATTTTACTCCCACTTAGATTCTTTATTGAGAAACTATTTCTCAAGAAACAAATCGTGTTAGAGCAACAAACGTTTGTGTTCTCTTTGCGGTTGTAAGATTAATTTCCAAAAATTTAACTTTTGTCCAAATTTGGTGCTAACTTATAAGAGACAAGTCTCTTTTACATAAGATTCGCAACCCCAAATCTTTATGAAAGACAAACTAAGTTTTCTTCCATGCCGCATCTCATATGGGGCCTTAGGAACCGATTTAGTAGAGGACTCGATTCGGTGTAACCGCATTATTTCTAATGCATATTCTCAAAAGGAATTAGGAAAGTCAACTTGACACATCATCGAATGAACCATGTCCTACAAGGTTCACTTCCTCCTATAGACACACGCATACAATGTGATGTTCGGTTGGAGTCGACTTTGAAACGATTTCAGTTTTCAGATAGTTTTGAGATAGTTTTGAGATGATTGTCAAACTCTTGGCTCAAATTCACCACCTCGATCCAATCGAAGTATTTAATAGTTTTACCAAGTTGTTTTTGTATTTCATCTTGAAATGTTCGAAACATCTTCAAACGATTCACGCTTTGGACTTCATCGGATAAACATAACGTCACATCTAATAAGTCATTGGTGAATGTGATGAAATACTGCAAAATCCTTCCCCTAGCAATGCTTGCTTATGGTCCACATACATCTTATGTGTATAATGACCAATAAAGCATCACTAGCCCTCCCACTACTATTAGTGTAGGGTTGGTTTGAGTCGAATAATCCCAATAAACAAGATCGAACATTCCTCGAATGATTCATGGGTCATATGAGTCTAAAAGTCCATGTTTAATGGGTTTAGATATATGTTTCTTATTTATTTGACCAAGCGCGGCAATGCCATATAAACGCTTTGTTCATATTGTTCGGTTTTTAGATTTCCCATTTATATTATAGATATCTTCAATGTTATTTTGTTTCTCATCTTCAAGGATATGAAGACTATTTAATGACATATGCATTACAATAAGGCATATTATTAAATAAATATAAAACTTCTTATTGAAAAATAAGAAAATTATATCCCTTCATCATCCATTTAAGAAAGCAGAAATAATACTCCTACTCAAATGCTGGAACGTTAAGTTAAGTACTTGTTCAAAACAAGTACTACTTCACAAGAGCAAAGTGACTTCAGTAAAGAGTCCCTTCATGGCTAATGTTGCAAACTCTTGCTCCATTCCCATGCTTAGGTTTAATTTACCTTATTTGAGTAGCTTTCTATTCTTTGCTCCTTGCACATTTAAACAAATGTGGGATCCGATCCGGTATCATATACTCCAAGAACAAGAAGTCGAAAAGGAAAATATCTATCATTATAGATACTTGAAGTAGTAGCTTAAATCATATGTGCTCTTACTTCACCTTTAGTGCCTTCTACTAATAAGCCTTGCAACTTTGCTTCCAATGACCAATCTTATTGCATTGGTAGCAAAGCGCATCCTTTTGAGACACTTTGGGTTTTAGCCTTCTTCGGCTTTGACAACTTTTGTCCTAGGTTTAGCAACTTTTGCTTTTACCTACTTTTTCCTTCCTTTGTGAACCCTTTCTTGTGTTAACCCCGTTAACACAATTTGCGGATTGCTCCTTCTTTCATCATATGAATTAAAGAGCTTTCACCACAACATATATCTTTTGCCTAGCTTGCATTTTGGAACATTTCCTTTTTGCGTTATGCTATAACAAAAGGAATAGTTATCATGTGCTCAAGGTTCTTCATAAGAGCCTTTAACCATGTAAGTGGCAAATTCAAGGCAAGCAATATTGTCAGAATCATCAATATGTTTCTAATGTTGCTTCCTTATTTGCCCTTTGCAACATATTGCTTGATGGGTTTGAAGTAAAGACGGATTCGTCAAGAACATACACATTATGTATTGTTCCTTTCGAACTTTTGTCCTTCATAAGGACGTAATGCCGCAATTATCATTATGTAATGCTATTTCTACAACAAAATATACAAATTATAAGTGAACACATATCAATATCAAACACACATTTATCATTTAAGAGCAAATAATGTATTTTACAAATACTCCCACTCAAATCATACACCTTCCAATGCTAATAAGCATAATATGCATTTATAATGGGCTAAGATCCAACTTTTTAATTTAATCTCAAGTACGCTTATTTATAAATGCTGCGCACCGCTCAAGATTAAACTAATTAGGTAGAAAAACATCAATCATATCGTATATGACTCTTAGGACTAAGATCCATCTTTAATTTTGATCTCAAGTACGCTATGAGCGCACCGCATTTCAAGATCAAACTTAATTAGGTAGAAAACATCAATCATATCGTATATGACTCTTAGGATCTTTTATGAGATTTATTTAAGACATCGTATGTCTAAGCATATTTTAATCTCATCTTATGCCTTGGGTCCAAAACCATTTCTTTGATAACCCAATTTAAGTTCATCCATTTTAAACGATATAGGAACCACCATTTTCCTCATCTTGCTCGCAAACGGAATAGAATCGAAAGCACCTTGCTATGCAAGCCCGCTGAAAAACTATCAGAGTGGTCTACCGAGTGTTTAAATGCATGGATTGGCATAAAAGAACTTAAAAGTTAAATGAAGGTTCTTTTAAGGTAGATTATAAGCATATCGAAGCCAAAGATAGTCATAATCATGCACCGGAGTAAGTTCCCGGGAAGATAGGTGAGCCACAAGGACTACTTAAGTACCAACTCTTCCTTAGACGAACAACTCTCCTAGTCATGCAGCGAATTAGAAATCAACTCACGATTTGGCAACATAATCACTACCTTTTATAAACAATTAGTTTCCTTTTAAAATTTCGCGTAATTATGACTTGTTTCCATAAACAATCATAAAATCCAAAATTTACAATGTCTAAATCTAAACATATTAGGAAACTATAATGCAATGTTTCAACTAAACATTTTAGGAAATCATAATTCAATGTTTCAACTAAACATCTAATTTAATAATTCTTAACAATTAAGAACAAATAATTCATGCATCGCAACAATTAATAAAACACATTTAAATTAATTAAGCATGCATAAACAATGAATCAATCTAGCATGGACTTATAAACTCAATTTTATAACATCCGAGTTTTTCATACACATTGCAATAATTATTAAAATCATATTTTAATCAATTAATCATGTATATCAATGAATCAATCTATCGCGGACTTATAAACTCAATTTTATAACATCCAGATTTTTCATATTAACATATCAGATTGTAAACACAATCATAGAATAGCAGAAAATTTGAACAAACAGATTACGCCGGTTTTGGCTTGTTATGTCGCGTGACAACATCAACCATAGGCTTAATATGTCGCGCGACCTAACATGCCGGATTAACCTGAATTCCACATGGCTCGATATGTCGCACCACATAGGCGGCCGAGGTTACAGATTTCAGGATTCGAACCAATACAGTCTGACCAATTAAATCACATAAAATAGCCTTTTAACAGATTTAATTCGGCATAAATTGAAAACGATTTTCACATTGTTTCACATAAACAATTAAAATTCTATCACATACAAAACATGCAATAAGCATATAAACAATTTATATCTTAAACTAGCATGTTAATTCAAACTTAATCATACGAACGGGGCTCGATACCCTTTGTTGGGTTTTACGGGTCCATGCGCGGCGGAATTAAGCATTAAAAACATAAAACCCCGAAGCCCCTAGGATCCGTTCTATACAATTAATTTGAATATCAATGAAATAGAATTAAACCAACCTTGAAACGCTTTCCGGTCTTGAGCTATCGAACGATTTGATTATGTGATATCGAATCACAAACTTCGTTCTTCAACTTGTTTGAACTCTAGGTCTTGATCGATGAACGGCGAAGACCCTCTTTTTGGTATCCACACCTTCGAATGAATCCAAGAACAATTTCTTGTTGATTGCTAGATCTAAAACCTTGAAGAATATTGAGAGAATTTGATTGTGAATTTTGCTTTAAAATTTCGGTGACCTTTTAGGTACGACGGAGAACCCTTGTATTTATACTACAATAGTAGGAATACCTCTCCTAATCGTATTAGGAGAGGCAGTGTCAAACCGCGTATTGGCCTATTATGTCGCGCGGTATATTAAGCCATTGGCTTAATATGTCGCGCGGTATATATAGCCAGATCACAGAAACTCTCAACTATTCTTCCTCAGGTTTAACCAATTCATTCTAGTTGTGTGTGACCCGATAGGATTACATTATGTTGGCAATGAGTTCGATCATATCGAGACCTCATAAGACATAAAGCGGACTCTAGCAAGCCATTATGTCTACCCAAATAATGCAACGTAAGAGTTCACGTTTCCAACGGTGTACTTCCATTTATCCCTTTGTCTCACGATGTTATATTGAACACAAGTCATGGTCCTTGTCAACTTGTTATTGTTCAATGCTTTCTCGATTCTTGAGTATAATGATAATTCCAATCATATTGGGGTACGGCCATACACTTTCATCATTATCACTCATCGAGGGGCCCAAGCATAACATCTCTCTTCCGAGGGACAAATTCCTTCTTGACTTATCATCCTTCCCATCATGAATCCGATCATGCCAATGATAGTCTTTATAGATATCGTGTTAAGATATCGTTTGACTAAAATCAAACATGACTTTCATCATATGTAAGGTTACGATAATCTTAGGTCTAGGGACTAAATGAAGCAACCTTATGAGATTTACTTATGACATCAATTGACCATGTCATAAATCTCATGCGGGTCATGTCGATCCAACTTGTTCTCTAACAAGTACCCATAATTTCAATGTGCATCTCTTATGCATATAATCATCACATGATTATCCATTGACAATTATACTAATTATTCTCTTAATAATTAGGGACGGAGATTATTACAATAAATATGCAAACTATATAATAATCAAATAATAAACATAAACGATAAAGATGATACATAACGGTTTTCAGTTAAACATAACTAAAGCCTAGGGCATTACACCAACAGTATCTCCTTGCGGTGGAGGCGTCACATTCCCTTGACTAGATGAAGTGGTGTCTTTCTCGTTTGCCATCTCTTGAAGAAGCGTAAAATAACTCTTACGATTGTTTGACAAATGCTATGGCTTCTTTAAGACTTAACGGAAAAACTGACAGCAAAAGTAACGGAGATTGAAAAATAAAAGAATTTAAGTCGAGTCTTGTATTTAATACAATCTCCGTAAGAGTTATTTGTCCCGCACTGGTGCTTACGGTTGTATGACAAAACTCTAGTAAGATAAAACGACTTACTATTAGTTATAAGGAGCACTCCAATATATATAACTAATCTAACGAACAACAAAGGTTTTAGAACTTTGGACTTGAAAGATTGAATGCAACAATATGCAATGATTTGGGTATGTTAATCTATCTCTCTAGAGGGTAAAAGGCTCGGGAATATTTGTATGTTATATTGAAATTCGGAGGAAACTATTTAAAAGAAGTTAAAGGGTTCATGGTCATTCACTCCAAGAGGTGCCAAACCTGTTCAAAATGCGAGCACGAGCGCGGCGCTCTTGTCTTGAGCGCGACTGCCTGCATCCGAGACCAAGCCATGATTTTCTTAAAATCAGCGCGGTCGCTCTAAGCCGGAGCGCGACCGCGCCGAAGCTTAACCGAAAGGTCACGAAAACCTTTTGAGAGGGTTGTGACCCAAAACTAATTTGGATCAGTCCAAGTCAACCCAAGTTAACTTTAACCCTTTATTTAACTTCCGTTAAGTTACAAAAACACTTGTCATTAATTCTCATTCACCCTAAATGGTTTAGAGACATTAAATAAGTATAATAATCTACAACAAATGTAGAATATAATTTGTAACTAGTTCCGTTAACACATAACGAACTTCCGTTAGAAACTAGATCAACGTTAAGTTAAACTTAACTTTCCGTTATCCATTTCCAACAATAACATCATGTGGACCAGAATAACATTTAAAGAACTTATGAACAAG
The DNA here is from genome assembly GCA_022495995.1 of Adenophora triphylla var. japonica. Taxonomy (NCBI): domain Eukaryota; kingdom Viridiplantae; phylum Streptophyta; class Magnoliopsida; order Asterales; family Campanulaceae; genus Adenophora; species Adenophora triphylla. The sequence goes on along the minus strand of JAFEMH010004902.1, from coordinate 174,471 downwards.
TAGAAGAAGGAAATCATAACAACTCACCTTAGGGTTTTAGAATGGAAAGTTGAATCTTCTTAACTTGATTTGTTCCTCTAGGTGATCCAAGCTCAAAGATGCCCTCGGACTTGAAAATGGAGGAGAAATGGCTTGGCTTCAAGACTTGAGATTGGGAGCTTCCATGGAGGTTTCTTTGCTAGGGGAAGTATGAGAGAATGAAGGAGTAGTGAGGAAGGAGGGACAATATAAGGAGGGTAAGGGGAGGGACACTGCAGCAAGCTTAGGGAGCAGGAAGCCCTTTTGGCCCCCCAAGCAAAATAAGGCTTTCACCCAATTAAATTAATCCATCCCCCTAATTATTTATTCTACCCATTTTAACCTCCTCTTACTATTTATCTATTTGTTATTTTTATTATTTCCCAAGGTTCTTATTTAATATCCAATAATTTCTTAAAAGATTCTAAATTTACTTTTCACCCAATTTATCTTAAATTAAGGATTTAAAGACATAATCGAACACATAAAGATAACATAAATATTAGAAGCATATAATATAATATTTAAATTTAGTGCCTAGGTTGGGGTCGTCACAATCACTCCCTTAAAGAAAATTCGCCCCGAATTTGACTGTCACTTACCTAATTGTTCAACCCGCCTCGGTTACATGTATACCTCGTACTCCAACTCTCAAATAGTCTCTTCAATGTTGTGATTCTTCCCCAAGATTCTAATTTCATTAATGATACGATATTACAACTTAATGTTCCCAGAATACCTTATAATTATCACTAACCCGAATTTTCACGACCTCAATAACAATATAAATAATGAAAGTATTACAACCTATGCCACCAAATATATTACAATATTGCATTTAAAACTTTAAATAATCTATAAGCTGCTCCAAGCCAATCTATGATTCAAGTCACCAACCTTTTCCAAAACTTCAAATGGATTAACAAATTTTGGCGCCAATTTACCTTAGGCCTTGCTTCTCCAACCTCACCCCAACAAATTAGAGATCGATATTTATTCCCTAACAACGCCTCATACGGTTTTACCTTAATGCTAGAATGATAACTGCTACTATACACATCCACCACTAGTAATCATATTTCCTATCGACTACAAAAATTCATTGTACATGCCCGTAGCATATCCTCAATAATAATTAATGATTCCACAATTTTTCACAAAGTTAAACTCAATAGCATTCCTACATTTCAATAGGATCTTCCAAAATGAATGACTATCCAATCCATTTCACACTATGGGGTGATACAATCAAACTATCTCCTAACATATATGAGGAATTAATCAATGAATCTCATCAATATAAATATATATAATAAGTAGAAAATACTATCAACTTCCTATAAACAAACAACATACTCCTTTTACTTCCAAGGTAACCAAATCACAAAATTCATCGTGATAATACTCTCAGTTCAATCTAGAACTCTAAATATTTTAATAAATCTTCTAACGTCAAATTTCTATTTTCACACTTATGACCAAACCACCTTATGTCTTGACTCGCTTGAAACGAGTTATTTCAATTATCTCATCCTCCTTTCTCATGATACAAACATTAAATAACTGCCTATGAAATAATAAAGGTAAACATGCTAATAAGACCTGATTCCCATAAACGGAATACTAGTCGACTATATATTATAATCCAATGCTCTAATTATGCCCAGGTCCAGAGACGTATCAATATTTAATCAAATGGTTGGCCGCCCACAACGGAGTCGGTCCAACTCCAATACAAAACCAGAGTCTACTGCGAGCCTCCACATTGATAACTACACAATTTATCAAATCATTTCTCGGATCAAAATTTTAATACAATTAATCACTATAGGGAAACTAGGTCGCTTTCTACTTGCTTCGTACAATTTATATCTTTAGGATACCAAGTCTTTCAAAAAAAATTACAACATCTTTCGTAATTCCAAAGGATAATATAAAAAGAGATTCAAAGAGACCGAATGGTTTATTTATTTAAAACCGGCCCATACCGCTTTAATTAACTAAACCACTCACAATTTCAAGAAATTTCAAAAGATTGATAAGCTAATAAAATTAACTCGAGTGATTTAATTATCTACAACCGTCCCATACCGGTGGTAGATAGTTAAATTACTCACGTATTTTAATTTACACAAAACGGTTTACCGTCCTTATTAAATCAACTATCCCCAGAAGCGGCACAATGACTTCGTACCGAAATTCAATATACAATCCAAAGTTTTAAAGCACATTTAAAACAATTCTAACATAATATTTTTACTTAGTTAAATTCTTTAGAAGGAAACACAATCTCGGAATATTAATACTATCTTTTATAATTAACACTATAACATTCATTAAAATAGTAAACTTGGTAGGTCATCATCAATTCAATAATTCCTCAAGTTGAATATTCAACACCTCTACTTAATTTGAGTCATCTATTCCTTACCTTCGATATTGAAATTATACTTAATAACAACATATTGTAAACATCTAGTTTCCGATCAAATACCATGATTTCCTAATAAGAAAGATACAACTGGAATCGCACATAGATCAATCATCCCCAAATTGCAATTAAACATGAACAAGATAACTAGCTTACCTCCCAATAACCATCAACAACTCAAAATCCGTATAACGTCTACATCTTCCAAGCATCACACCAATCCTTCATATGAGTCACGCAACTAAGTCAACCTATACGGTGTAATCATCCTAAAGTATCCCGCCTTCCAATAAGATTTATCCTCATTTTATTTTCTCAACTAATGATAATCGTTTCTCAAAACAACCCATATACATATTTTACCAATTCTGGAGTCGATCCTATAAGTCACCAATAACTACATCTATTATACTTCTTCACATTTACCCTATTTACCTCTCCAAAACTAATACACAACCACAAACCAAAACGGTCATACTAGATACAAATGTTGCCTTAAGTATATCCTTACAACAAATATTTACTGCAATTGTAACACACCGAGAATTTAACTAATAACCATTGAGTATTCTACTAGTTCCTAAAATCAGTCATACAAATCATCAACAAGTGACAACGAATACTTATTCTTCACGATTACTAATTTGAGATCTCCATAATCTATAATTATCCACCAAGTATCATCTTTTCTAAATATAGTACTAATTTATCCTTACGGAGAGTCGCTAAGCTAATTATCTTCTTTATCAAATACTTTCCCAAGATGAATCATCAAGTCCATCATCCCAATTAGTGTCCTCTATCTAGGAATCCGAATACCAAAATAGTACCTTATAGCAACTCAAAATCTCAATATCCGGGTATGATACCTGATGAAACCCATTTTGAAACTCACACAGAAAACACCACTTAGTCAACTAATAGCACATAAGGCAAAGATATATTAGTTCTATAAGATCTCGTACTCGCGATATTTATAACTCATATAATCCCACTTAGACTATCACTTTCAATACTAGTCTCATATATCTAGTCTCCACCACGAGACACCAATGTATAAATACTCACGCACGTTATACAACTATAAACCACTCTTAATTAGGCCATATACCTAACCTCAACTAAGAGTTCACAATTTCATTTACTACCGTACATGAGATAACTCAAGTGTCCTTTACTCAAATATAACACATAACTCAAATAACCTTCACATTCTTTAGGCCCTACTTTCGACATTTACACGTATGTGACATAATATCAATTAATGACTTATCCTCTTCACTACTCACGAAGGCAAATCAAATATAGATAAGGAGACTCGCTTCTTGCGACAGTCCTCCCCAAACACAACAACTACTCAAATATTTCAGGTCAATATAATCAATAATTCCCGGATTGGTAACTCGACCAAATCCAACGGCAATACATGCCTACATATGGGCACATCACAACCACCATGATAAATAAGAATGATTCGAGGCATTCTCCCATAGGAGTAGAACCTCCAGCACATAAGGCAACCTTTAGGCCAATTATGCAAATAAAAGCGAAATGTAATGCCTCATGAGAACGAAATGAATGAAATTTAGAAAAGTATGATCCATAACTCCGGAGACAGGTAATATACCTCAAATGATTGCGGAGGAATCTATCTCTCCATAATACTCACATTTCCTTGATTCTTTGGTTGGTACACATCATATTCTATCATTGAACAAATTCCTGCATTAAACTCTCGACGTCAGTTATCGCACACTCTCACTCAAACTAGACTCTACCCGAGAACTCTAAACCGAGCTTTGATACAACCGGTGAGGACCCCGACCCGGAACCTACACGTGTCCCGAGCTGGAGCGTCCTCGAACTAACCCAAAGATCCTAAACTTTTAAAACTTTGATTTAACTTTCAAACATACACACAACCATTTTAAAATAACTTTCTACTCCTTTCCTCATTGGAGGAAGAGTTGACCAACCTTGAAAATAATAAACGGTTTTAGTTACAAAAAGATATCGAATATAAAATAGAGTTAAAGTTTATGAATACAAACCCTTTAAAAGAATTATGCCAAAATACACATTCTACACCAACCTATACATAACCCGACAATTCCCAAAATACCACTTCTAAACTCCTTTCCGCCCTTACTTGGTCGGTCCACTGTCTCGGGATCTAAAACATTAAAGGGAGAGGGGTGAGAATAAATCTCGGCAAGCTATTATGAATGCGGCAATATGCCATATAAGATGCAACACATAACAAGTTGCATCTGACACATTGGAAAAGGCTGTAAACACCTTACATTACCTTGGTTTACCTTTTCCCGTACGAACATTAATTCGTACAACATTGGGTATAATAATACTCCAATCTTAAGTGAGCTGCTTAAGCAATACTCACATCTTATAAGACCCGTTTTTCAGGGAACCAAATAAGATAGTAGCAACTCTGTAAGGCTTTTGGCTCAATACAGATGCTATAACCCCAATGTGGCCCGCGGGGAGGGGCGGTCGAGTATAACATAATCCGATCACATTAGGTCACACTTCCATAATTGATCGTATTATGTTATACCCCCAATATCAGCTGATTAAACACATTATCAAGCACATACTAGTTACTTGAAATATAATCCACAAAGGGGATAAGCAACATAGCCACATGGTAAAATATACTCATGCTCAACCAACATCATAGTGCAACATTTAGGTAATACACTATGCATAACATAATCAATGAATATGAAATCAAATGAGGTAACAATACAACCGGATAATCCACACTTAGGATAATATAATAACATGTTAAATAATCCACCAAGGGGATAAGCAATATAACAACATCTCATAAACAATTCCTGCATAGTCATTACACAACCTCGGATAACCTTAATAAGAGTTCATGATCTACCTCCCAAGTTTGAACTACATTGGTGAAGTACGAATCAAGCTTAATAACCAATTTCCGGACAATATTCTATATTACAAGGTCTTTATAGGAATTCATGTTAAATTTATCAAGTTGGGGTTACATTGATAAAGCTAAATAAGATTACCAACAATTTACGATTCGGACTTAACGTGCTTAGTAGTTCCATAGTAACCCAATTAAGGTGTCATTAAGTGATACAATTGTTCTAAGTATAACCTAGGTTAAAAGGATTAATTCATATCCGGAAAGGTTAGATTCCAAACTTTATTTTGGTTAAGGATCATACTAGGAGGTTACTAGTGAAAATTCAGCGAAACAGGGAACTGGGCCAAATTCTGCCAACATGGGCGACCGCCCATACCTCTTGGGCGACCGCCCAAGAGGGTTTTTAGGCAAGGATGAGATTCTGGCATGATGGGCGGCCGCCCAATCCCCCATGGGCGACCGCCCAAGGCGATTTCCAGCACAATTAAATTTCTAACTCTTTCTTCTTAGCTTCAATCCCTTTTCCTTTTCTCTACTTTAAATTCAAGAACACCCAAAGGATTTCTTAGTCTTACCAAGTTCATCCTAACTCATGTAAACCCAAGATAAAGGAAACCTAGATTATTTATCCCTAAATATTCCATTCATTTCATTTCCTCTAAATCATCTTTCAAGAACATTATCTTCAACCCATCTCATTCATCAATCGTCCACTTCCATTAAAGTTTCCAAGGCATGAAATAACTGTTTGACAAATGCTATGGCTTCTTTAAGACTTAACGGAAAAACTGATAGCAAAAGTAACGGAGATTGAAAAACAAAAGAATTTAAGTCGAGTCTTGTATTTAATACAATCTCCGTAAGAGTTATTTGTCCCGCACTGGTGCTTACGGTTGTATGACAAAACTCTAGTAAGATAAAACGACTTACTATTAGTTATAAGGAGCACTCCAATATAACTAATCTAACGAACAACAAAGGTTTTAGAACTTTGGACTTGAAAGATTGAATGCAACAATATGCAATGATTTGGGTATGTTAATCTATCTCTCTAGAGGGTAAAAGGCTCAGAATGACTGTATGTTATATTGAAATTCGGAGGGAAACTATTTAAAAGAAGTTAAAGGGTTCATGGCTGTTCACTCCAAGAGGTGCCAAACCTGTTCAAAATCTGAGCACGAGCGCGGCCGCTCTTGTCTTGAGCGCGACCGCGCTGGCATCCCGAGACCAAGCCATGATTTTCTTAAAATCAGCGCGGCCGCTCTAGGCTGGAGCGCGACCGCGCTGAAGCCCAGAACCGAAAGGTCACGAAAACCTTTTGAGAACAGTTGTGACCCAAAACTAATTTGGATCAGTCCAAGTCAACCCAAGTTAACTTTAACCCTTTATTTAACTTCCGTTAAGTTACAAAAACACTTGTCATTAATTCTCATTCACCCTAAATGGTTTTAGAGACATTAAATAAGTATAATAATCTACAACAAATGTAGAATATAATTTGTAACTAGTTCCGTTAACACATAACGAACTTCCGTTAGAAACTAGATCAACGTTAAGTTAAACTTAACTTTCCGTTATCCATTTCCAACAATCCCCCACATGAATGACAATTAATGCATGAATGCAATTTCGTCCAAAGTTAGGCGAACTATTATTACATCGGGATAGATAGCTTGTGGCCTTGAATCTTCCCTGAGTGAAATATTATCGGATATACTAGCCATTTGGTAGCGAGTCGCTTTGAACCGGTGTGTCGGGTGTATACCAAGACAATAATACTCACATAATAACAGCTCTAACAATTGTTGTTCTCACGTTTTGTCCATTTTGGCCCTGGACCGTATCTCATTCATAAGCGTTCATTTAAAGGCGGCCTAATTACCTCTCGCTTATATAGGTGATTCTCACTATAAGGAGTATCATGCACTACTCCACCCGTAGGTATAGAAATCATTAAAAGTTTTCTCAACTTACCACTTACCACCGCTGCATGTGCTTGTACTTGGATGTTACGGGAATGAGTATTCAACATCTCCGAGGTTAATAAACCGAGTTGTTGTTTCCAAGTAACTCTACTAGAACTTATAACTTGGTTGTCTCATTGAACCAAGGGCCTGGGATCTCCATTTCTCAAGGTTGAGTGTCCGCTATAAGTTCTTTTGTTGTGGGTTTTAAACCCATTCCCTTAACAGTTTATACGGTTGATCTCTATTTATACCTTTGGTAAATGGATCCGCTAAGTTATCACATGATTTTACATAATCAATGGTGATAACGCCATTCTTGATCAAGCTTGTCTAATGGTATTGTGTCTACGACGAATATGTCTAGACTTACCATTGTGCATACTATTCTGTGCCCTTCCAATTGCCGATTGACTATCACAATGGATTAGTACGACGAGCGCGAGTTTGTTCCAACAAGGAACATCCTCCGGGAAGTTCTTAAGCCATTACGCTTCTTCCCCGGCTTTATCTAACGCGATAAACTCGAGATTCCATCGTGGATGCGGCTATACACGTTTGTTTGGAGGATTTCCATGACACTTTGCTCCTCCACCTATAGTGAATACATATCCACTTGTGGATTTAGAGTCTTTCGTGTCCGATATCCAATTGGCATCACAGTATCCTTCTAATCTTCTTGCTGGATATTTATTGTAAAGTATCCCATGGTTTAATGTATACTTTAAATATCTTAGTACTCTCATTAGTGCTTTCCAATGATCATACTAGGATTGCTTGTGAACCTACTTAGTTTGCTCACTTGAATATGCAATGTGCGGGACGAGTACAATTTGTTAAGTACATCGATCGCCAATTATTCTTGCATATTCCGGTTGAGAAAGCTGGTTCCCACTTTGTTCTTGGCTAAATGTAGAGCCAAGTCTACAGGTGTCTTAGCCGGAGGGTCATCAAAGACATTGAATTTCTGAAGAACATTCTCTAGGTAATGGGATTGTGAAAGAACTAATCCTTCGAGATGTTCTAGAGATCTTTATCCCTAATATTACATCGGCTAATCCCATGTCTTTCATGTCAAAGTTCTTCTTTAACATGCCTTTGGTATTCATGATTAAATCATGATTACTTCCCATTATGAGCATGTCGTCTACATAAAGACAAACGATAACGAATGATTCGAGATGTTCCTTTAACGTAGACACATTTGTCACATTCATTGATCTTGAATCCATTCGATAACATGGTTCTATCGAACTTCTCATGCCATTGTTTAGGTGCTTGTTTTAGTCCATACAAGGATTTTACAAGTTTACACACCTTTCTTTCTTTACCAGGAACCACGAACCCTTCGGGTTGTTCCATGTAAATTTCTTCATCAAGTTCTCCATTTAGGAAAGCAGTCTTCACATCCATTTGGTGTATCTCAAGATTATGCACTTGCTGATAGCTATGAGAACACGAATAGATGTGATCCTTGTGACGAGGGGAGTATGTATCGAAGAAATCATATCCTCTTTCTCGTCTAAAGCCTTTGGCAACTAGCCTAGCTTTGTACTTTTCGATAGATCCATCCGCCTTATACTTCCGTTTAAGGATCCATTTGCAACCTAATGGTTTGCAACCTGGAGGGAGATCAACCAATTCCCAAGTATTGTTGAGCATTATGGATTCTATTTCACTGTTAATAGCTTCTTTCCAAAACGAACTATCCGGACCGGATAAAGCTTCTTTAACAGTTGATGGTTCGTTTTCTAACATGTAAGATAGAAAATCAGGACCAAAAGTCTTTTCCACTCTTGCCCTTTTGCTACGTCTCGGCTCTTCATCTTCTATTTGAGAAGGACCAGTTGTAGACTCATATGTTCTTTTATTAGAACCTACATCATTCCTGTCCTTAACCGGAAAAATGTTTTCAAAGAATACCGCATTCCTTGATTCTATAGTAGTTCCTACGTGCATATCCGGAATGTCCGATTTATGCACTATAAACCGATAGGCACTACTATTATTGGCATATCCAATAAAAACACAGTCAATGGTCTTTGGGCCAATCTTGACTTGTTTAGGCTTAGGTACTTCAACCTTGGCCAAACACCCCCACACTTTAAGGTATTTAAAACATGGCCTACGATTATGCCATAATTCATAGGGCGTCTTATCAATACCTTTCTTGGGTATTTTATTAAGAACATAATTAGAAGTGAGTATTGCTTCCCCCTACAAGTTGTCGGGTAAGCCTGAACTGATCAAAAGCGCGTTCATCATCTCTTTGAGAGTGCGGTTTTTGCGTTCAGCAACTCCATTAGATTGAGGGGTATATGGAGCTGTTGTTTGATGAATTATGCCGGATTCCCAACATAGTCCTTCAAACGGTGCTTCATATTCTCCACCTCTATCGCTTCTAATTTTCTTAATTTTCAAGTTAAGTTGATTCTCAACTTCTTTCTTATAAGTCTCAAAAGCCCCTAAGGCTTCATCCTTACTTCTTAAGAGATAGACATAACAATACTTAGTGCAATCATCTATAAATGTAATGAAGTACTTTTTACCTCCTCGAGTTTGCACTAGTTTTAAATCACATATGTCGGTGTGAATTAACTCGAGAGGAGTCGTGTCTCTTTGTATGGCATTAAATGGTGACTTAGTCATTTTTGCCTCAACACAAACTTCGCACCTATTAGTCGAGTCGGATTTAGTCATTTGGATTAAATCTTGTCTCGCTAATTTCTTAATGGTGTCGAGGTTTACATGTCCTAATCTATCATGCCATAAATTAGAACTTTCCGACAAGTAAACATAAGGAACACAACTTTTATTCATCGCACCTTGGCGGATTACAGTCATTACATTCATTTTAAAAAGGCCCTCCTCGAGGTAACCTTTTCCAAGAAACAACCCATTCTTGGTTAGTACAAATTTGTCGGATTCGAATACTAGTCTAAAACCGGCCTTACTAAGCAAAGCGCCGGACACTAAATTTTTACGGATGTACGGAACATGCAAAGCACATCCAACAAGGTTACTTCTTTTCGGAAGTCATCTTCAAAATACGTTTCCAATGCCTTGAACATCGGAGGTCGCAGAATTTCCCATGTAAAGCTTTCTTAGGAGATGGGAGTATAGGAGGAGAAACTTTCCTTGTTACCACAAATATGGCGGGTAGCACCGGTATCTATCCACCATGCTTTAGGGTTCTCCTCCAAATTTGCAACGTTGGCTTCAAACACAACCGCTGCAAAGTCTAGGTCCATGTGGTCAACATTGTTCGCCTCTTTCTTCGGGAGACGACAATCCCTTGACAAGTGGCCCGGTTTGCCACAATTATAGCACGACCCCTTGAACCTTTTAGAGGTCTTCTTCTTCCCTTTCTTAGCATTCCCGGTATTTTCGGAATGCTTTCTCTTTGTGCCACTCGTGCTAGCCTCGGCGAGATTGACCTTTGCCTCCATCTTGCCTTTAGCAACTTTGGCCTCATTCATTCTATTGTTCTCTTCTATTTGAAGACGAACAACAATGTCTTCTAAGGACATCTCCTTGCGTTTATGCTTGAGATAGTTCTTGAAGTCCTTCCACGAAGGAGGCAACTTTTCAATGATAGAAGCCACCTTAAATGGATCATTCATGATCATCCCCGGCATCAAGCCCATGTAGAATGATTTGGAATTCATCTACTTGAGTTGTTACCGATTTGGAATCGACCATCATAAAGTCAAGATACTTACCGACGACAAATTTCTTTGACCCGGCATCCTCGATCTTGTACTTCCTTTCCAAGGTGTCCCACAACGCCTTGGCTAACTCGACTGTACTATACACATTGTATAGTGCATCGTCAAGTCCATTCAAGATATAGTTCTTACAAAGAAAATTACCGTGAGCCCAAGCCTCCTTTGCCATTTGCCTTTGGGGGTCCGGATCACCTTTTTCTACCGCCGGAGGATCTTCCTTTAAGAAGCGGTGCAAGCTTAGGGTGGTCAAGTAGAAGAGCATCTTCTGTTGCCATCTCTTGAAATCCACACCGGTGAATTTCGCGGGTTTCTCACCATGACTGATGTGATGAGTTGTAGGAGCGGGAGCAACATTGTTGAATGTAGTATCTCCTTGCGGTGGAGGCGTCACATTCCCTTGACTAGATGAAGTGGTGTCTTTCTCGTTTGCCATCTCTTGAAGAAGCGTAAAATAACTCTTACGATTGTTTGACAAATGCTATGGCTTCTTTAAGACTTAACGGAAAAACTGACAGCAAAAGTAACGGAGATTGAAAAACAAAAGAATTTAAGTCGAGTCTTGTATTTAATACAATCTCCGTAAGAGTTATTTGTCCCGCACTGGTGCTTACGGTTGTATGACAAAACTCTAGTAAGATAAAACGACTTACTATTAGTTATAAGGAGCACTCCAATATAACTAATCTAACGAACAACAAAGGTTTTAGAACTTTGGACTTGAAAGATTGAATGCAACAATATGCAATGATTTGGGTATGTTAATCTATCTCTCTAGAGGGTAAAAGGCTCAGAATGACTGTATGTTATATTGAAATTCGGAGGGAAACTATTTAAAAGAAGTTAAAGGGTTCATGGTACATTCACTCCAAGAGGTGCCAAACCTGTTCAAAATCTGAGCACGAGCGCGGCCGCTCTTGTCTTGAGCGCGACCGCGCTGGCATCCCGAGACCAAGCCATGATTTTCTTAAAATCAGCGCGGCCGCTCTAGGCTGGAGCGCGACCGCGCTGAAGCCCAGAACCGAAAGGTCACAAAAACCTTTTGAGAACAGTTGTGACCCAAAACTAATTTGGATCAGTCCAAGTCAACCCAAGTTAACTTTAACCCTTTATTTAACTTCCGTTAAGTTACAAAAACACTTGTCATTAATTCTCATTCACCCTAAATGGTTTTAGAGACATTAAATAAGTATAATAATCTACAACAAATGTAGAATATAATTTGTAACTAGTTCCGTTAACACATAACGAACTTCCGTTAGAAACTAGATCAACGTTAAGTTAAACTTAACTTTCCGTTATCCATTTCCAACAATAACATCATGTGGACAAGAATAACATTTAAAGAACTTATGAACAAGTAGAAGAAGGAAATCATAACAACTCACCTTAGGGTTTTAGAATGGAAAGTTGAATCTTCTTAACTTGATTTGTTCCTCTAGGTGATCCAAGCTCAAAGATGCCCTTGGACTTGAAAATGGAGGAGAAATGGCTTGGCTTCAAGACTTGAGATTGGGAGCTTCCATGGAGGTTTCTTTGCTAGGGGAAGTATGAGAGAATGAAGGAGTAAGGAGGAAGGAGGGGAAATATAAGGAGGGTAAGGGGAGGGACACTTGGCAAGCTTAGGGAGAGGAAGCCCTTTTTGGCCCCCCAAGCAAAATAAGGCTTTCACCCAATTAAATTAATCCATCCCCCTAATTATTTATTCTACCCATTTTAACCTCCTCTTACTATTTATCTATTTGTTATTTTTATTATTTCCCGAGGTTCTTATTTAATATCCAATAATTTCTTAAAAGATTCTAAATTTACTTTTCACCCAATTTATCTTAAATTAAGGATTTAAAGACATAATCGAACACATAAAGATAACATAAATATTAGAAGCATATAATATAATATTTAAATTTAGTGCCTAGGGTTGGGGTCGTCACAATCACTCCCCCTTAAAGAAAATTCGTCCCGAATTTGACTGTCACTTACCTAATTGTTCAACCCGCCTCGGTTACATGTATACCTCAGACTCCAACTCTCAAATAGTCTCTTCAATGTTGTGATTCTTCCCCAAGATTCTAATTTCATTAATGATACGATATTACAACTTAATGTTCCCAGAATACCTTATAATTATCACTAACCCGAATTTTCACGACCTCAATAACAATATAAATAATGAAAGTATTACAACCTATGCCACCAAATATATTACAATATTGCATTTAAAACTTTAAATAATCTATAAGCTGCTCCAAGCCAATCTATGATTCAAGTCACCAACCTTTTCCAAAACTTCAAATGGATTAACAAATTTTGGCGCCAATTTACCTTAGGCCTTGCTTCTCCAACCTCACCCCAACAAATTAGAGATCGATATTTATTCCCTAACAACGCCTCATACGGTTTTACCTTAATGCTAGAATGATAACTGCTACTATACACATCCACCACTAGTAATCATATTTCCTATCGACTACAAAAATTCATTGTACATGCCCGTAGCATATCCTCAATAATAATTAATGATTCCACAATTTTTCACAAAGTTAAACTCAATAGCATTCCTACATTTCAATAGGATCTTCCAAAATGAATGACTATCCAATCCATTTCACACTATGGGGTGATACAATCAAACTATCTCCTAACATATATGAGGACTTAATCAATGAATCTCATCAATATAAATATATATAATAAGTAGAAAATACTATCAACTTCCTATAAACAAACAACATACTCCTTTTACTTCCAAGGTAACCAAATCACAAAATTCATCGTGATAATACTCTCAGTTCAATCTAGAACTCTAAATATTTTAATAAATCTTCTAACGTCAAATTTCTATTTTCACACTTATGACCAAACCACCTTATGTCTTGACTCGCTTGAAACGAGTTATTTCAATTATCTCATCCTCCTTTCTCATGATACAAACATTAAATAACTGCCTATGAAATAATAAAGGTAAACATGCTAATAAGACCCTGATTCCCATAAACGGAATACTAGTCGACTATATATTATAATCCAATGCTCTAATTATGCCCAGGTCCAGAGACAGATCAATATTTAATCAAATGGTTGGCCGCCCACAACGGAGTCGGTCCAACTCCAATACAAAAACCAAGTCTACTGCGACCTCCACATTGATAACTACACAATTTATCAAATCATTTCTCGGATCAAAATTTTAATACAATTAATCACTATAGGGAAACTAGGTCGCTTTTCTACTTGCTTCTGTACAATTTATATCTTTAGGATACCAAGTCTTTCAAAAAAAAATTACAACATCTTTCAGAATTCCAAAGGATAATATAAAAAGAGATTCAAAGAGACCCGAATGGTTTATTTATTTAAAACCGGCCCATACCAGTTTTAATTAACTAAACCACTCACAATTTCAAGAAATTTCAAAAGATTGATAAGCTAATAAAATTAACTCGAGTGATTTAATTATCTACAACCGTCCCATACCGGTGGTAGATAGTTAAATTACTCACAGATTTTAATTTACACAAAACGGTTTACTGTCCTTATTAAATCAACTATCCCCGAAGGACACAATGACTCGTACCGAAATTCAATATACAATCCAAAGTTTTAAAGCACATTTAAAACAATTCTAACATAATATTTTTACTTAGTTAAATTCTTTAGAAGGAAACACAATCTCGGAATATTAATACTATCTTTTATAATTAACACTATAACATTCATTAAAATAGTAAACTTGGTAGGTCATCATCAATTCAATAATTCCTCAAGTTGAATATTCAACACCTCTACTTAATTTGAGTCATCTATTCCTTACCTTCGATATTGGAATTATACTTAATAACAACATATTGTAAACATCTAGTTTTCGATCAAATACCATGATTTCCTAATAAGAAGATACAACTGGAACGCACATAGATCAATCATCCCCAAATTGCAATTAAACATGAACAGTATAACTAGCTTACCTCCCAATAACCATCAACATCTCAAAATCCGTATAACGTCTACATCTTCCAAGCATCACACCAATCCTTCATATGAGTCACGCAACTAAGTCAACCTATACGGTGTAATCATCCTAAAGTATCCTGCCTTCCAATAAGATTTATCCTCATTTTATTTTCTCAACTAATGATAATCGTTTCTCAAAACAACCCATATACATATTTTACCAATTCCTGGAATCGATCCTATAAGTCACCAATAACTACATCTATTATACTTCTTCACATTTACCCTATTTACCTCTCCAAAACTAATACACAACCACAAACCAAAACGGTCATACTAGATACAAATGTTGCCTTAAGTATATCCTTACAACAAATATTTACTGCAATTGTAACACACCGAGAATTTAACTAATAACCATTGAGTATTCTACTAGTTCCTAAAATCAGTCATACAAATCATCAACAAGTGACAACGAATACTTATTCTTCACAGTTACTAATTTGAGATCTCCATAATCTATAATTATCCACCAAGTATCATCTTTTCTAAATATAGTACTAATTTATCCTTACGGAGAGTCGCTAAGCTAATTATCTTCTTTATCAAATACTTTCCCAAGATGAATCATCAAGTCCATCATCCCAATTAGTGTCCTCTATCTAGGAATCCGAATACCAAAATAGTACCTTATAGCAACTCAAAATCTCAATATCCGGGTATGATACCTGATGAAACCCATTTTGAAACTCACACAGAAAACACCACTTAGTCAACTAATAGCACATAAGGCAAAGATATATTAGTTCTATAAGATCTCGTACTCGCGATATTTATAACTCATATAATCCCACTTAGACTATCACTTTCAATACTAGTCTCATATATCTAGTCTCCACCACGAGACACCAATGTATAAATACTCACGCACGTTATACAACTATAAACCACTCTTAATTAGGCCATATACCTAACCTCAACTAAGAGTTCACAATTTCATTTACTACCGTACATGAGATAACTCAAGTGTCCTTTACTCAAATATAACACATAACTCAAATAACCTTCACATTCTTTAGGCCCTACTTTCGACATTTACACGTATGTGACATAATATCAATTAATGACTTATCCTCTTCACTACTCACGAAGGCAAATCAAATATAGATAAGGAGACTCGCTTCTTGCGACAGTCCTCCCCAAACACAACAACTACTCAAATATTTCAGGTCAATATAATCAATAATTCCCGGATTGGTAACTCGACCAAATCCAACGGCAATACATGCCTACATATGGGCACATCACAACCACCATGATAAATAAGAATGATTCGAGGCATTCTCCCATAGGAGTAGAACCTCCAGCACATAAGGCAACCTTTAGGCCAATTATGCAAATAAAAGCGAAATGTAATGCCTCATGAGAACGAAATGAATGAAATTTAGAAAAGTATGATCCATAACTCCGGAGACAGGTAATATACCTCAAATGATTGCGGAGGAATCTATCTCTCCATAATACTCACATTTCCTTGATTCTTTGGTTGGTACACATCATATTCTATCATTGAACAAATTCCTGCATTAAACTCTCGACGTCAGTTATCGCACACTCTCACTCAAACTAGACTCTACCCGAGAACTCTAAACCGAGCTTTGATACCAACTGTGAGGACCCCGACCCGGAACCTACACGTGTCCCGAGCTGGAGCGTCCTCGAACTAACCCAAAGATCCTAAACTTTTAAAACTTTGATTTAACTTTCAAACATACACACAACCATTTTAAAATAACTCTACTCCTTTCCTCATTGGAGGAAGAGTTGACCAACCTTGAAAATAATAAACGGTTTTAGTTACAAAAAGATATCGAATATAAAATAGAGTTAAAGTTTATGAATACAAACCCTTTAAAAGAATTATGCCAAAATACACATTCTACACCAACCTATACATAACCCGACAATTCCCAAAATACCACTTCTAAACTCCTTTCCGCCCTTACTTGGTCTGGTCCACCTCGTCTCGGGATCTAAAACATTAAAGGGAGAGGGGTGAGAATAAATCTCAGCAAGCTATTATGAATGCAGCAATATGCCATATAAGATGCAACACATAACAACTTGCATACAACACATTGGAAAAGCTGTAAACACCTTACATTACCTTGGTTTACCTTTTTCCGTCTGAACATTAGTCGTACAACATTGGGTATAATAATACTCCAATCTTAAGTGAGCTGCTTAAGCAATACTCACATCTTATAAGACCCGCTTTTTTGTGTGGAACCAAATAAGATAGTAGCAACTCTGTAAGGCTTTTGGCTCAATACAGATGCTATAACCCCAATCTGTGGCCACAGGAGGGGACGATCACAGGTATAACATAATCCGATCACATTAGGTCACACTTCCATAATTGATCGTATTATGTTATACCCCCAATATCAGCTGATTAAACACATTATCAAGCACATACTAGTTACTTGAAATATAATCCACAAAGGGGATAAGCAACATAGCCACATGGTAAAATATACTCATGCTCAACCAACATCATAGTGCAACATTTAGGTAATACACTATGCATAACATAATCAATGAATATGAAATCAAATGAGGTAACAATACAACCGGATAATCCACACTTAGGATAATATAATAACATGCTAAATAATCCACCAAGGGGATAAGCAATATAACAACATCTCATAAACAATTCCTGCATAGTCATTACACAACCTCGGATAACCTCAATAAGAGTTCATGATCTACCTCCCAAGTTTGAACTACATTGGTGAAGTACGAATCAAGCTTAATAACCAATTTCCGGACAATATTCTATATTACAAGGTCTTTATAGGAATTCATGTTAAATTTATCAAGTTGGGGTTACATTGATAAAGCTAAATAAGATTATCAACAATTTCTGATTCAGACTTAACGTGCTTCCGTAGTTCCATTGTAACCCAATTAAGGTGTAATTAAGTGATACAATTGTTCTAAGTATAACCTAGGTTAAAAGGATTAATTCATATCCGGAAAGGTTAGATTCCAAACTTTATTTTGGTTAAGGATCATACTAGGAGGTTACTAGTGAAAATTCAGCGAAACAGGGAACTGGGCCAAATTCTGCCAACATGGGCGACCGCCCATACCTCTTGGGCGACCGCCCAAGAGGGTTTTTAGGCAAGGATGAGATTCTGGCATGATGGGCGGCCGCCCAAGCCCCCATGGGCGACCGCCCAAGGCGATTTCCAGCACAATTAAATTTCTAACTCTTTCTTCTTAGCTTCAATCCCTTTTCCTTTTCTCTACTTTAAATTCAAGAACACCCAAAGGATTTCTTAGTCTTACCAAGTTCATCCTAACTCATGTAAACCCAAGATAAAGGAAACCTAGATTATTTATCCCTAAATATTCCACCCATTTCATTTCCTCTAAATCATCTTTCAAGAACATTATCTTCAACCCATCTCATTCATCAATCGTCCACTTCCATTAAAGTTTCCAAGGCATGAAATAACATCATGTGGACAAGAATAACATTTAAAGAACTTATGAACAAGTAGAAGAAGGAAATCATAACAACTCACCTTAGGGTTTTAGAATGGAAAGTTGAATCTTCTTAACTTGATTTGTTCCTCTAGGTGATCCAAGCTCAAAGATGCCCTTGGACTTGAAAATGGAGGAGAAATGGCTTGGCTTCAAGACTTGAGATTGGGAGCTTCCATGGAGGTTTCTTTGCTAGGGGAAGTATGAGAGAATGAAGGAGTAAGGAGGAAGGAGGGGAAATATAAGGAGGGTAAGGGGAGGGACACTTGGCAAGCTTAGGGAGAGGAAGCCCTTTTTGGCCCCCCAAGCAAAATAAGGCTTTCACCCAATTAAATTAATCCATCCCCCTAATTATTTATTCTACCCATTTTAACCTCCTCTTACTATTTATCTATTTGTTATTTTTATTATTTCCCCAAGGTTCTTATTTAATATCCAATAATTTCTTAAAAGATTCTAAATTTACTTTTCACCCAATTTATCTTAAATTAAGGATTTAAAGACATAATCGAACACATAAAGATAACATAAATATTAGAAGCATATAATATAATATTTAAATTTAGTGCCTAGGGTTGGGGTCGTCACAATTGTGGTGCCCCCAAAAATGTGTGTGCCTGATATGTTTGATATGATTTGATTAGTGCTACTCATATCACCAAGATGCATCTTCTTTTCGGAAGCTCATCCTATAAGGACTCCAAGGTTAAGCGTGCTTGACACGGGAAATTCTAGGATGGGTGACCCACTGGGAAGTTTCTCAGTGAGCACGTAAGTGAGGACAACACGTGCTGGAAAGACTTGTGGTGGTTTGTGGGGATAGTCCGTCAAATCTGATAGCGTTCCGACCCGGTCTTCGGGCTCGGGGCGTTACAAATGGTATCAGAGCGGGACCCGGCCGGAAGTGTGGAGCAAAGTGCTCTGCGGAACAAAGTGCACACCGCGGAGTCGGTGGGAGTCACCTCTTGGATCCGTATGAGCCCCTCTTGGATCCACACTGCCCGGGGTTTCCAAGTAGGCCTTGCCGGGGACGGCAAGGATCCTAAGTTGGGGAGATTGTGGTGCCCCCAAAAATGTGTGTGCCTGATATGTTTGATATGATTTGATTAGTGCTACTCATATCACCAAGATGCATCTTCTTTTCGGAAGCTCATCCTATAAGGACTCCAAGGTTAAGCGTGCTTGACTTGGGGAAATTCTAGGATGAGTGACCCACTGGGAAGTTTCTCAGTGAGCACGTAAGTGAGGACAACACGTGCTGAAAAGACTTGTGGTGGTTTGTGGGGATAGTCCGTCAAATCTGATAGCGTTCCGACCCGGTCTTCGGGCTCGGGGCGTTACATACCCTGTGTTATTTTCATTTTTTTTTATAATAGTTGATTTCCATAATATTGTTATGATTGATCTTATATTTGTGTTTATGTGAAGATGATTAATGAAAAAAATGAACATCGTTTTTTACTTTCGTTTGAACCATATATTGATATACGTATAAACAATTTTGGTATATTTAATATTATTTCGTTTGGAAAGTTGGTATTTGTTGAATTATTTTTTGGAAATTTATTTTAGAAATGAGAAAATTAGTATAATAAAATTTTAGCCCAAAATTAGATTAGTTTCTTGGTTTAATTTTTTTCATTAATTTAAAACTCATATATGAATATAATATATTTTTAGAAATGAGCATAAAATAATTACTTATAAATCGCTCTCTCTATATATATATATAAAAAGACTTGCATAAGTTTTAAAATATACAAGGGCACATTTGTAGTTACTTGGTTAGGGTTGAAAATCTATGGAAGGCTAAAAGATTACTGAAAATGAGTAGCTTATTTAAGAAGCTTTGTACATCATGTTAAACATACACATGTGCACACACACTAAAACACATTAGAACAAAATATCAAGTAACTAAATGAGTTATAATCTCATTTTTTATGAAATAAAATAAATTACTTTTATTAACAATTACCCAAATAAAGTGGATAGTAAATGATTTATTTTGTTTCTTATTTTTTTATTGGTTAAAATTATGAGAGCCGTAAATTACACGGGCCTAAAGAGGTCCGTGAATGCATTAGTTTTTTTTTTTTGTTAATTTTAGTTTTTTATTTTTCATGATCTTTTTAGTAAAAAATTAAATAAGTGTGACGTATTTTTTTTAATTATAAATGATAATAATAATAATAATAATAATAATAATAATAATAATAATAATAATAATAATAATAATAATAATAATAATAATAACAATAATAATAATAATAATAATAATAATAATTTTACTAATCATAAAAATAAAGAATATCAAATAATTACACCTACCTTGAACTTGAAGCCTAATTATATACCAAGGCCTAGGCCATTTTTGATTTGTTTTCTTTGATGTGGAAAATCTGTCTTGGCAGGCCTTGGCCTTGCCTCGACTCGGCCGGTCTTGGCGTTGCCTTGGCTCGGCTCTTGGCCTTGCCTTGGCTCGGCCCTTGGCCTTAGCCTTGGCCTTGGCCTTTATACCACATGAAAAAAAAAAAATCAAAGTTAGATGAGTTGTCTTGGTTATATAATGAGGATGAAGCTTAGCCAAGCATGCATAATTCGTCCGTGGCATTACCAATTTCGAATCGTATACGAAACAATTTTTATATTCGAATACGAATACAAATCAAATTTTATATTCAAATACAAATCGAATACTAATCGAATATGATGATATTGATTCGATTTGGTTATGCCCCTAATTGTGATGAATGTGGGTTTTGATATATTTAATAAGTTAATAAGTGAGATGGGGTAATATGGTTATTGTGTTTATTTTAGTTCGATATATCAAACAATTTATTTAATTTTTTTAAAAAAATACTATTTGAAGCATAGTAAATAAAGTATTAATAAATTTGTCGATTTTTCTATTCGTCTCAAAATATTGTTTATTTATAAAGACGAATATCGGGAAAAATGACCATCATTTTTAAAATTTAGATTGAACTTTATGTCAATATTATAAGAAATAAAAATAGTATAAATTGGTATTTTAAAATAGGGAGATGAAGAAGTGGGTTGGGTTTGATGAGAAAGTGGGGGGTTTGGGGATTTTTTTTTTTTATTTAACGAAATTGTTAGTATTTTTATTTTTCTTCTAAAAATTAAATAAGTTAAATTGAAAATAAATATCATACATATGTTCATAATGAGTTAATGTAAATAATTATGACAAATTTTTGTAGATGTACGAGCATGAGTTAATTGAAAGTTTCCATTTAAAAAAGAATGATATTAATTTTTATTAGATAACTGTACTATCCTTTTGGTATGACCACAGCTTTTGTTTTTATTTAAAAAATTCTCTTTATCAAAAAGAAATAAAATATCACCTTTCTTTTAACTAGATTTCCAATCTTCACCTTTTTTTAACTGATTTTAATAACTTATTTCGTATTTGATAAACATGTTCGTGTGTTTTATTTAATTTTTTTAAATGATAAAATACTACATAATTGTATATAGAGAAATGCATATTCCTTATAATTTTTGTTTTATTTTTATTTTATTGTTTTCTAATTTTTATGTACTGACAATGTAGTCTTTACGAAAGTATTCCATAATGTATAAACGAATTGAGTTCTTGATTTATTTTAGTTCAATTTCTATCTTTTGAATATATAGTAACGCCCCGTGCATCGCACGAGAGTCAATTTAGTTTATATAATGATAAAATTGCTCTTATTTTTTATTTATTTAAACATATAACATTTATTTTGTGACAGACTAAAAAGAAAAATGCGAAATGGGCGGCGAAAATTCAATAAAAAATTGTGATAGACAAGCTAGTAATTATTAGTTCGGCAACGAATCTGCTATCATATTCGCTAATGAAAACAAGAAGTATCAACAAGATATTTGTTTGCTTTCTTTGTCCAATTTAGGAACTCAAGAACAATTTTAAAAAAAAATAAAAAAAATATGTGCAAATAAGTTAGGGCACGTCCTTGTTGTTCAACCATAACTCCATGTTCAACAAATGGCCAAATTTGAAAATCATTAATTAAATAATCAAGTGAGTTTTTGTCTAATAAAAATACAGTTCAATAGGCCTTTAAATTTATAATTGAAAAATGTACGATCATATAATCAATTTGTTTATGTGAATAATGTGTTATTTGTGAAAGTTTGATATATTTGAACCACTATTTAACAATTTAACAGATTAGACTTTTATATCAAGTGGTAACTCTAATATGGTATTAGAGGTCAAGGTTATTAGGAATATAATATCATAATATTATATTCAAGTATATATTGTTATATATAGTTTAGGAAACAAGTATATATTGTTATATACTCCCTCCGTCCCGCTAATATTCGCACACTTTCCTTTTTGGGCGTCCCGCTAATATCCGCACACTCCCAAAAAGGAAACTTT
This sequence comes from Adenophora triphylla var. japonica, assembly GCA_022495995.1. NCBI lineage: Eukaryota > Viridiplantae > Streptophyta > Magnoliopsida > Asterales > Campanulaceae > Adenophora > Adenophora triphylla. The sequence continues at coordinate 151,481 of JAFEMH010004902.1, read as the reverse complement.
ATATTAATAAAATATTCACCCTACCCCACTCATTCTCTCTCCTACATTATTTTAATACTCACAACACCATTATAATTTATTATTTCCTCCACTCATTCTCTCTCCACTCATTCTTTTACACTCACAACACTTTATTAAAATATCATATTTCTTAATTTTCGCGCAAACAGTGTTAGTGCGGATATTAGAGGGACGGAGGGAGTATAGATTAGGAAACACAATCCTTGTATTAGATTAAGAAACACCACTACAAGAAAAACAGGTTTTAGCGACGGAAAAAATCGTCGCTAAAAGCCAAAAATCCGTCGCTAAAAGCATTTAGCGACGAATTAGCGACGAAAAAAATCTGTCGCTAAAACCCTTGTCGCTAAATATTAACGACAGATTTTTGGGCTGTCGTTAAAGTAACGACGGATAATTCCGTCGCTAAAACTCAAAAATCCGTCGCTAAATGTTGAAGAAGAACGACAAAATTAATGTATTGGCGACATTAATAACGACGGAAATTTCCGTCGCTAAAATTTATTCCAAAATTTCAAAAAAAAATTATTTTTTTTTAATTTTCTTTTTTCAATATTTTTTATTTTTCATATATCAAATTACCGACAGATATTTCCGTCGCTAATTTGATATTTTTTATTAAAAATATATATATATATATATATATATATATATATATATATATATATATATATATATATATATATATATATATATATATATATATATATATATAATTTTTGTATATATTTTCAAATCAGTCGCTTAAGTTTTATTATTGTCAAATCAGTCCCTTAAGTTCTATTATTGTCAAATCAGTTCCTTAAGTTCTATTATTGTCAAATCAGTCCCTTAACATATTTATTCTCAAATCAATCCCTTTACACACCATCATTCACCACAACCATCCATCACCACCACCATCCATCACCACTACCATACAAGATTCGTTTATATTCCTCTATTAATCAAATCAAGGAATTTAAACATTAATATTTGAAAAATTGAACTCTAATAATTTCATCTTCTCGCTATACCACATAAACAACTCACTGTATAATTTTATTTTGATATATACATCAAAACACTTTCTTCTTCCTGTATCTTCGCCATTTTTTTCAAAAATATATTACAATTTCTCTTGAACGGGGACCAGATTTGACCTGCAAAAGCTTCCAAAACTGGGTCTTCGACTAATTAGAATAGAACCCTTTGTTGAACTTTTCTTGCAGATAATGGGCTTAGGAAGTGTGTGTGATTTGTATGTGTCCAAGCCACAAGATCTACCCAGATCTACCGTTGCCGTCGCCGGAGATGATGAAGGAATGGTGGCTGCGTAGGTGGGTGAGATAGCAAGAAGGGGTGGGGTGGGGTGGGGTGGTGCTGGTGACGAGATGGGTGGTTGGGTGGTGGTTACGAGAATGGGAGGGGGCGGTAGATGGAGATTAGGAAGTAGGGGGCGTTGGGGCTGTCATTCTGGCGGTGGTTGTGGTGGGAGTGAATGTGGGAGGGTTCCATGATTTGGATGAACAGAATGAGAAGGGAGGGAGAAAGAGAGGCTGGTCTTCTTCTTCGATTTGTTTCAAATGTGGACCAGAGATGTTGTTTTTAGAGAGGGAGAGAGAACTGAGAACATTTTCTAGAGAGAGAGATATGAGGCTCTCAACATTTAGAGAGAGAGAGAGAGAGAGAGATATGAGGGAGTTAGTAAATAAGGAAGGAAGAAAGAAAATGTGAGAATTTTGTTGGGATGATTTTGGATCATTGGATGTATATGAGTTAATGGTTTAGATTGTGTTGGGACTCAATCCATGTGAACATTTGTAAGCCAATCAAATAAAAATGTGTTGTGCTTTGTTAAATGAAATTTGGGCCATTGAATTTAATTGTTTGTGATGTATTTAATGGTTAAGATTTAGATTGACTAGTGATTTATGTGAATATATGTGTTTCATGTGAATATAAAAGAAAAATAATAATATTAATTATTATACTAATTAATTATTATATAAAAAACTATTATTTAAGTTTTTATTTAAAGAAATGATAGTAAATAGAAATAATTCAAAATATAAATAATAATTGAAAAATAATAATATTAATAATGAAGTATTGTCACTTCTTATATTTATTAGTATTTCAAAAAAAAATCATCAAGATTATAAAATAATATTATCTCATAATAATAATTGAAAAAAATAAAAATATTAAATAATAATAGTAATAGTAATTAGTAATAAAATAAATAAATATCTAGAAGAAGTATCATTACTAATATTATAAATTATTAATAATAAGTATGAATTGAATAATACATGTTAGAAAATAATTAATAAAAATAATTAATAATAATAATAATAATAATAATAATTTAAACTATAAAATAATATTATGCCTAATATAAATAATAATAATATTTATTATCAATAATATTTATTAATTAATTATTAATTATATAATTGATTAATTAATTAAGTGATATTAATATTAATTATATAAACAGTAATAATATTAATAATAGTACTAATAATAATTAGTAATTTTTATTATTTTTTATTGACTAGAAAAAAATATTTTAGACTTTTATTATTACTTAAATTTACAAAAAGTTATCTAAAATATTTACATGCTTTTATTTGATTTACCCAAAATTTTAGTTAAAGTAGTATGCCTAATATCAATTTTTTAAATAATTTTTTTAAAATAATTTTTTGAAAAAAGCGTTCTTACTAAAAAAAGTCAAAAACATTTATCTCTATTAAAAAAAAAAATTAAAAAAAATATTCATAGTGAAGGATATTGTCTGTCCCTCATTTATTTAGTTAATTTCTAACCTATTTTATATAAATTTTTTAAAAAACTTCCATACCAAAAAAAGTCTAAAATATTTATCTCAGTTCAAAAATAAATTTAAAAAAAATAATTATACTTTTTAAATATTAATAATACTTATTAATATACCCCCATACCCTAAACCTCAAATGCCCTAAACCCTAAATCTCATATACCCTAACCCCTATACTCTATACCCTATACCCAAAACCCAAAACCCTATACCCTATACCGGGTATAGGATATAGTGTATAGGGTATAGAGTATAGGGTATAGGGTATAGTATATAGGTATAGAGTATAGGGTATACCCTATACCTTATACCCTATAGGATATAGGGTATATCCTAGAGGGTATAGGGTATAGGGTATACCTTAAAGGGTATACCATATAGGGTTTAGGATATACCCTATAGGGTATAGGGTATAGGGTATTGGGTATACGGTATAGGGTAAACCCTATAGGTTATAGGTTATAGGGTATACCCTATAGGGTATAGGGTATACCCTATAGGGTATTGGGTATACCCTATAGGATATACCCTATAGGGTATAGGGTATAGGTATACCCCAGAGGGTATAGGGTATAAGGTATACCTTATAGGGTATAGGGTATACCCTATAGGATATACCATATAGGGTTTAGGATATACCCTATAGGGTATAGGGTATAGGGTAAACCCTATAGGGTATAGGATATATCCTATAGGGTATAGGGTATAGGGTATACCCTATAGGGTATAGGGTATACCCTATAGGGTATAGGGTATACCCTATAGGGTATTGGGTATAGGGTATAGGGTAAACCCTATAGGGTATAGGATATACCCTATAGGGTATAGGGTATAAGGTATACCCTATAGGGTATAGGGTAAACCCTATAGGGTATAGGGTATAGGGTATACCCTATAGGGTATGGGGTATAGGGTAAACCTTATAGGGTATAGGGTATACCCTATAGGGTATAGGGTATAGGGTATAGGGTATACCCTATAGGATTTAGGGTATACTCTATATGGTATAGGATATACTCTATATGATATATGATATAAGATATAGGGTATAGGGTATAGGGTATACCCTATAGGGTATTGGGTATAGGGTATAGGGTATATGATATACCTTATAGGGTATTGGGTATACCCTATAGGATATACCATATAGGGTATAGGGTATAGGCTATAGGTATACCCCAGAGGGTATAGGGTATACCTTATAGGGTATAGGGTATACCCTATCGGGTATACCATATAGGGTTTAGGATATACCCTATAGGGTATAGGGTAAACCCTATAGGGTATAGGTTATATCCTATAGGGTATAGGGTATAGGGTATACCCTATAGGGTATAAGGTATACCCTATAGGGTATAGGGTATACCCTATACCCTATACCCAATACCCTATAGGGTATTGGGTATACCCTATAGGATATACCCTATAGGGTATAGGGTATACCCCAGAGGGTATAGGGTATAAGGTATACCTTATAGGGTATACCCTATAGGGTATACCATATAGGGTTTAGGACATACCCTATAGGATATAGGGTATAGGGTAAACCCTATAGGGTATAGGGTATACCTTATAGGGTATTGGATATAGGGTAAATCCTATTGAGTATAAGGTATACCCTATATGGTATAGGGTATATCCTATAGGATATACTCTATAGGGTATAGGGTATACTCTATAGGGTATACCCTATAGGGTATAGAGTATAGGGTATACCCTATAGGGTATTGGGTATATCCTATAGGATATATGGTATAGGGTATAGGATATACCCTATAGGGTATAGGGTATACCCTATAGGGTATAGGATATAGGGTAAACCCTATAGAGTATAAGGTATACCCTATAGGGTATAGGGTATATCCTATAGGGTATACTCTATAGGGTATAGGGTATACCCTATAGGGTATAGGGTATAGGGTATACCCTATAGGGTATAGGGTATACCCTATAGGGTTTAGGGTATACCCTATAGGGTATTGGGTATTGGGTATAGGGTATAGGGTATAGGATATACCCTATAGGGTATTGGGTATACCCTATAGAATATACCTTATAGGGTATTGGGTATACCCTATAGAATATACCTTATAGGGTATAGGGTATAGGGTATAGGGTATACCCTATAGGGTATAGGGTAAATCCTATAGGGTATATGGTATAGGGTATACCCTATAGGGTATAGGGTATAGGATAAACCCTATAGGGTATAGGGTATACCCTATAAGATTTAGGGTATACTCTATAGGGTATAGGGTATGCTCTATAGGATATATGGTATAGGATATAGGGTATAGGGTATACCCTATAGGGTATAGGGTATACCCTATACTCTATATCCTATACCCTACACTTTATACCCTATACCCTATAGTTTTTTTTTTTTTTTTATGAATATAAATAAATATTTTGAACATTTTTTAGTATTGAAGTTTTTTTCAAAAAGTTATATAAAAAAAGTTAGAAAAAATATAAACAAATGAAAGTATAAGAAAGAAATCAGGGACGGATAAAATTCTTTAATTTTTATTTAAAAATGTATGTTTTTTTTTTATTTTTTATGAATATAAATAAATATTTTGGACATTTTTTAGTATTGAAGTTTTTTTAAAAAAATAAACAAAAGAAAGTATAATAAAGATATCAGGGACGGATAAAATTCTTTAATTTTTATTTATAAATGTATAGTTTTTTATTATTTTTATAAATATAAATAAATAGTTTGGACATTTTTTAGTATTGAAGTTTTTTTCAAAAAATTATATAAAAAAGTTAGAAAATAAATAAATGAATGAAAGTATAATAAAGAAATCAGGGACAGATAAAATTCTTTAATTTTTATTTATAAATGCATAGTTTTTTTTATTTTTTATGAATATAAATAAATATTTTGAACTTTTTTTAGTATTGAAGTTTTTTTCAAAAAGTTATATAAAAAAAGTTAGAAAAAAAGTTATTTAAAAAAAAACAATTTCCGTCGCTAAATCCGTCGCTAATCCGTCGTTATTTTTTTGAAAAATTTATTTTTTATTATTTAGCGACATAATATATCCGTCGGTAAATTTATTTGTAAAATCCGTCGCTAAATCCGTCGGTATTTACAAAAGAAAATATTTTTTTATTTTTTGTTATTTAGCGACAGAATATATCCGTCGGCAATTTATTTTTGTAAAATCCGTCGCTAAGTCCGTCGCTAATTCTAAAGAGGAAAAATATTTATTTATTTTTTATTTATATAGCGACAGAAAAAATCCATCGTTAAAAATTTTGTAATCCGTCGTTATTCCGTCGCTAAATCCGTCGCTAAAATGGGCGGACTTTTTTGGCGCCACTATTGCGACGGATTAGCGACAGATTCATGTCTGTCGCTAACATCCGTCGCTAATCCGTCGCTAAATCCGTCGGTAGCTGATTTTTTCGTTTTATTTTGCTTTCGTCGTTATTCCGTCGCTAATAGCGACAAAATTTGATCTGTCGCTAATTTCCGTCGCTAATTGACAGTTTTCTTGTAGTGCACAATCTTTGTATTAGATTGAAATCCTTCTCCTTCTAGGAGATTACCTAGATTAGAATCCTTCTCCTCCTAGGAGATTACCTTTATCTAGATTAGAATCCTTCTCCTCCTAGGAGATTACCTCCTCATTGTAACCCTATAAATATGTGCCGCTAATATCATAATCAATTGAGTCAATTCAATTCAATTCTTCTCTTCCATGTTTTGATTGACTTTGTCTCTCTCCATTTATTCTATTATGGTATCAGAGCTAAGATCCATAGAAGAACTTCTCTGTCACCAACTACCAAAGCCCCCACCACCTTTAAACTTTTTGTTATTCAATCCCCTTGGCTCACAAACCCTTTTGACCAAAACCCTATATTTTTTTATTATTTCTCACCTTCGAAAATTTTTTTCTTCTTAATTTTTTTCTCTTATCTTAATGTAACCTTGAGTATTTTTTTTCTCCTCTTTACTTAATCTCCCTTGGAAAACAAACCCAATTCGTTGTCGAGACATAACATCGTCATTGAGACGTAGTCGATGAGACACAAAGTCGTCCTTGGGACGTAAAACAAAACTCAAATCAAATTCGTCTGTGTGACGTAAAACTCATAACCCAAACCAACGTCGTCCGTGTGACGTAAAACTCATAACCCAAACCAAAGTCGTCCGTGTGACGTAAAACTCATAACACAAACCAAAGTCGTCCGTGTGACGTAAAACCCATACCAAAGTCGTCCGTGTGACGTAAAACTCATAACCCAAACCAAAATTTCTCGTCGTTACGATGTAAAATTCTCGTCATCACGACGTAATTCAAAAAAAAAAAAAAAAGACTATGGCCGCACTACCATACGTGCAAACTGGGTTGTAGCTTCAGCGACAACAACATCTTCATCAAGGTCTTCAACAACATCAACGTCTTCGGCAACAACAAGTCTTCATGTAATTATGTCCAAGATTGGACTCTCCTATCGACCGTCCATCTTGCGGGAGCATATTAGGAATATAATATTATGATATTATATTCATAATATGCTCCCGCAAGATGGACGTTCGATAGGAGAGTCCAATCTTGGACATAATCAAGTATATATTGTTATATACTCCCTCCGTCCCGGCCGACTTAGGATTTTTTGAAATGGCACGGGATTAAGGAAAAGGTAAATGTTGTGAGTGTAATTTAAAAATAGGAGAGAGAATGAGTGGAGGGAATAGTAAATTATAATGGTGTTGTGAGTATTAAAATAATGTAGGAGAGAGAATGAGTGGAGAGAATAGTGATTTAAGGTTTCCATTTTGGGCCGTCCTAAGTCGGGTGGGACGCCCAAAATGGCAAAAAGTCCTAAGTCGGCCGGGACGGAGGGAGTATAATTTAGGAAACAAGTATATATTGTTATATATAGATTAGGAAACACAATCCTTGTATTAGATTAGGAAACACAATCTTTGTATTAGATTGAAATCCTTCTCCTTTTAGGAGATTACCTAGATTAGAATCCTTCTCCTCCTAGGAGATTACCTTTACCTAGATTAGAATCCTTCTCCTCCTAGGAGATTACCTCCTCATTGTAACCCTATAAATATGTACCGCTAATATCATAATCAATTGAGTCAATTCAATTCAATTATTCTCTTCCATGTTGTGATTGACTTCGTCTCTCTCCCTTTATTCTATTAAAGGTCTCGGGTTCGATTTCGCCCGCTTGCAGTATTATTCGAATTTAAGTGTGCAAAAATTACACTATGTTGACATACCCGATAATGTGGCTTGTTTGAAATTTGGCATGTCCGATAATGTGACATATTTATAATCTCTCCACGTATACAACTGGGTCACATAGAGGCGGACCTAAGAGTATTATACAGGGTGGCGGTGAACCCATTAACAACAACTGTTATACTAGTGGTTTGTGCTTTTGTTTCTTTCCTGAATGATCCAAGAGCATACTACAATTCTTAGTTTGTGCACCCATTTGAATTCTATCCCGGATCCGTCACTCGGGTCACACGTAGGGTCACACGTAAGGAAGAGTGTGAAAGTTTGATATATTTGAGCCACAATCTAACAGATTAAACTTTTAGATCAAGTGATAACTCTAACATTATTCATACGAACTAATAGTAAAACAAACCAGAAGCAGAGCTACACGGAGACAAAGGGAGGCAACAGTCCTCCTTTAATTTTGAAAAATGTTAATTTTTTCCCTTGTAAATTGACAATATGTGTTATATTACCCCTAAAATTATGGTGGTTATCAATTTTGTACCCATTTTTTAATAAAAAATTGCACTACCTAATATTTGTATCCTTATAAATTTTTTATCTCCATTTGTCATAAATCCTAGCTCCGCCAAACAGACGTGTTTATGTTATACTTCAAATATCGCTGTCAACCCTTTTCATGCATACTCCCTCCGTCCCCAGCCTAGCAAAAGTGTGACTTTTTATTCAAAATGGCGTCCCGTTTGAAGCATCACCTTTTCTAAAAAAAGGAAATGTTTTATTAATATTCTATTATTCTACTAACTATTTCCTCCACTAATTCTCTCTCCTCTACACTCACAACACTTTTTAAATTCACTATTTCCTCCACTAATTATCTCTCCTATTTTCAAATTACACTCACAACATTTTTTCTTCTCACATTTTTCTTTAATTTGCGTGTCACCCCTAAAAGGGTGACACTCTTGCCGGGACGGAGGGAGTATTTTTCAATTTTAAATTCCAACTTCACACAAAACGATGATGTTGTTAACCCATTTTTACTATTGGGCTTTAACTATTTATTCAAATTTGGGCATAAACATACAAGTTGGACTTTTCTCAACTATTTTTCGGGCTTTGGGTATAAACATAAAAAAATGATATTTTGGGCCTTTAGGTCAACAACAACAACGATATTATTTTGGTGTCACTAGGTGGGATAACGAAATCGAATATACGCATTGTTGTGGTATTTTCGTGCTTTCGGTCAGGTCAGGGGTGGACATGGTTCGGTTCAAATCGCGGTTTGAGATTGAATCGAACCAAATCACGCAGTTTGGTTTGGTTTTTTTCTATAAATGGTTTAGCTTGATTTGAAAATTTAATAAACCGTGTGGTTCGGTTCAGCTCGCAGTCTGGAACCTCAAAACCGAACCAAACCGAACCGAACCGAACCGATTCAGACCGAACCGCGATTTGTAACCGTGAAACCAAACCGTGAAACCGAACCACGAAACCGAACCATGAAATTCTTGAACCGAAATCATAGCCGTTCATTAAATGGTTGAATCTTGAATTTGTAATTTTGTATCTTTATTTTAGACAATGTCTTGTAATTTGTTTTGAGATGGTTTCTTTCGTTGTACTTGATAGAACAATAAACTTTCAGTTTACTAAAACTCATTCCTATTTGGATAGTAGTATTTGTGTTTTATGTTTAATATATATGATTGCTAGTTTGATAAAAAAAATATGTAAAGAGCAACACTTTTAGTTGGACAGGTTTGTAGTTCGGATAGCGGTGCAGGCCCAGCGGTTTGACCACGGTTTGAACCGTTTATGAAACCGTGGTTTGAGACCGAACCGAACCAAACCGAGGTGGTTTGGTTTGGTTTGGTTTGAAATTTTCTATGGTTCGGTTTGGTTTGGGATTTTCCCAAACCAAGTACTAGCGGTTTGGTCTCCAAATTCCTTCCAAACCGAACCAAACCGAACCATGTCCACCCCTACTTTGGGTATAAAAAAAAAAACGGATTTACTCTCTAGTCCTTCCCAAGGGTGGGTGGGGGTAGGGCCGAACAAAAAAATCGACGGATCGGATCGGATGGATAGAATCGGACCAGACCAATTAAAATTGGATCAATTCAGTAGAATTGGTTTGGTTTTGATCCCAAATTTATAGAAACCGATTATTTGGGTTGGTCCTAGTTTTTGAAAAAATATATATGGTCCTGGACCGAATTCGGACCGGACCGATTATGTATATATTATGTATAATATATATATATATATATATATATATATATATATATATATATATATATATATATATATATATATATATATATATATATATATATATATATATATATATAATCGTCCTCTATTTTTTATTTGAACTTTTTTCCTCTATTTCAGATAATTTGCTTTTTTATTTGAACTTTGTTCCTCTATTTCAGATAATTTGCTGTATGTCTGAATATTTTTATTTGAACTTTGTTTATGCAATCGTCCTATATTTTGGTTTCATGAAAAAAATAGTTGTTGCATGTTTTATCTTTAGAAAAAATATATAGTAGTGTAACATGTGGAATTGATGGAACCGGACATGGACCGAACCATTGGAACCGGACCAATGTGACTGGTCCTGTAACGCAATGGTCTGGTCCTGATCCTGAATTTAGGCAGAACCGAACAATTGGTCCGATCCTATTTTTTTGAAATTTTGATAAAATCCGAACCAATCCGGGACCTAAAATCCTGTGCCCATAGCCCTTTATACATTATCCCGGGTGACCTAGACTTACTATTTTAATTAGGTTAATATATTGCACCCCATAAAGGAAAAAGAAAAACAGAGCCATACATAAGTTGAAAATTACATTAAGTAAAACTATAGCCAAGTTGTAGAAATTACTGGTTTTCACTTGAGTTAAAACAATATCTTGCCAATTATGCACAACAGGACATAATAACAAAATTAAATTAAATTAAAATAAAATAAAATAAATAAAATAAATAAAATAAAATAAAATAAATAAAATAAAATACACCATCATATTCACTAATTAAGCACATCAGTCTTGAATGCTCATATAGAATCAGAGAATTCAGGGTAAATAGATGGAAATCCTGAAAAAGACAATTCATGCCTCAAGGAAAAATGTGAAATATTTTCAAATGTGAGCTCTTATTATTTTTCATTAATAAAAATCCCTTTAAAAAACAAAAAAAGAGCTCTTATTATTTAAAGTACTAGCAGTTGAAATTTGGTTCCAAATATTGGGTTTGACCAATATTTGACCAAAAATTAAATGTAATTTAATTTTATTTAAATGAAAATAAATTGCATATTTGTAATCTACATTTGAAGTAGATTAATGGGATTTATTTATGCGAAGCACCATCCGAGCCCGCAAAGAGCGTAAAGGGCACTTTAGGGCACGTTTTACACTTCGCATCGTCGCTAGGAGCTAATGAGACTTAAAGTTTTGTCCAGGTCACCCAGCAAGATGGTTCAGCTCGTGGGTTGACCCAGGCAGTTTGGTGCTTGCAGTGGTTCAAACAAAGGGACGGGTTCGGTTCAGTTTATGGATGCCCATGTGGGGCGGACAAATTGGGACGAATAGGTGCAATGGGCGGTTGTGTCCATTCTAATGGACATGGGTCGATTTAGATGGAGGATCCGCGTCTACTCGAATGGGCGTGAGTCGCTCCGTTCAATTTGGTGCCTTGATCAGATCAGATCTGATTGGATGGTCCAGATTCATCTGATCTGAATTGTGTCTATTCCCTAAAAGGAACCACAACTCTTGAAAAACTATAAATAGCCTCAAACTATAAATATCCCCCCATAATGTAAGTTTCATTACTCCATCGTCCAAAGCATTAGAGATTTTATTTTCCGTCTTTTCATCTCCTTCTATTTTCTATTTTTCCATTTTTAAGAAATAATTTATTTTGAATTACTTCTAATTTTTTAAATATTTTCAATTAACACTAGCAAGCATTCATCAAGTTGTGTAATGGAGTATTTTCAAATGAGAGCTCTTATTATTTGAGGAAAAGTTGTGTTACTCTTTAAATCAGCTTCACAAGGCAGTCTATAAACCTGACGGCGATAGTAAAGCTATGAGCAACTGAACCAAAAACAATCAACTCAAAGTCTGAAGCTATAAAAACAAGCTAACATGAAACTAAAAGAAAAGAGAAAAATACCGTTGTAATGAACGTAGCATTTGCAGCCAAATATCTTGAAGAAACGGGGCCGGAACAGCTTTGACAGACTTTCTGAGCAGTTTGGTGATGTACCTATTCCGAACAGAGCTCGAAGGAAAGCGAGTCCATCAGTTGGATTCTAAATCTCTCTCTTGAGGCTGTTCAACAGTCAGTGAGGCCAAATCTTGAGGAGTACTATCGTAATATTGTTGGATCACCAAAACTGATGCAGATGATGCAAATCTCGGGGAAGTTAACAAACCCCCTATAGGTCCAAGTTCAGGGCAGTCGCTGCCCTCATTCATCGTTGAAGATATTACTTCCCCTTGAGGTGTGCGGCCAACCAAAAACAAATTACAGCGCGCAAGATTTTGAGCCACATCAATAATTTCTTCTCCCCCTCGAACGAATTTATCTTCATATTTAATAGAGCTGCCTTCTGATAGTTTTGCCTTAAACTCAGTTAGAAAGTCCTCATCTTGTGAGGCCAAATTGGCTTCAGAATTTATGGTGTCAAGTCCCATTATTTCCGTTGCAGGTGCTGCTAAGAAGCGAATAACGTTCAAACTGATACCAGGGTGTTCGGCCATGCGGGCCCCATAAGCAAGAGCTTCACGATCATCACGTCCTCCAAAGAAGAGGACTGTGATGAAATAAGAAACATTGACTGCTGAAACATGTGCGTTTCCACCAAATCCTCGGTCAACCAATATACCTACTGAACAAGAAGCGTGCTGAAGAACCCTTTGGTTGACCCACCGAAAGTCAACTCGGGTCGTTTCCAGTGAGCCATCCAGCCTCTGGTGCTTGTGGAACGGTAAAATTATCATTGCAGCTCTTTTTCTCTCGGCAGTTGTGCAAATGTCATCGTGCATGTCAGAAAATGAGGAGATTGATGTCATTGGTCGGACTGATACTTGGCTTAATTGACGAAAAGCCTCGAAAGCCACAACAACTTGGTCTTGATGCGATCTTGGTCCTTTATTCCAAAAGGGAAGACCATTTCTTCTTGCCTTTTGCACCATTAGTATGGCTGATGACCTCTCAGTTAGCTCCATGAGGTGCATTGCATATACACAAAGTCCTTCGAGCTTTTGTGTCCCTCGAGAGGCTTCAAGAAGATTTATGACGGATGGGATGTTTCTAGAGCTATGAAAACAAGCTAATATACGAAGCTCCGAACTCCGGTTTTTTCTTTCTATTGTCCGATGCTTGTAATCAAGTTTTTTTACCTTTCGAGCAGGCTTATAGACAGCTGTGACTAGAGGTGTAGTTATAAAGGTCGTGAAGAGAGCCATCAGAACCATGATAGCAAATGTCTGATCATTCAACACCTGCACATGAATCAATTTCAATGTAATGAATGATCGGAAGGATACACAGTTTAAAATTGCCAGATGAATTCTACAAAGTTTCAGGAACCATTTCCAAAATTTCGCTTTTTAACTCAAATGATATGAACAATTTTATTGAAACATCTGAATAGCTTCCAAGAAAAATCCCCCCACCCCCCAAAGAAATAAATAAAGAAAAGGATGATAAGCCTACCAGAAAGACCTTTAAAGACTTTGAAATCAAGAAATATAATCACATGAATCAGAGAAAAGGATTACCTTTCTATCTTTACCAATATTGAGGACAATGAGCTCCACCAAACCTTTACTATTCATTAGAAACCCCAGCGCAAGAGCCTCGTTAAGGGGCATTCTGCAGATGCGTGAAACAAAAACAGTACCAGCAATTTTCCCGAAGCAGGCTGTAAATATGACCAATACAAGTAGACCCCACGACTGAAGTCCTTGAATTGTGGCTACATTTGTTTTAAGTCCGCTTGAAACGAAATACAATGGTAGAAAAAGACCAGATACAAGATCTTCAACTTTTTCAACCAGGGCACTTGTAAATGGACCATCCTTTGGGATAAGAACTCCAACCACAAAGGCCCCAAACATTGCATGGATTCCAATTGCATCAGTAACAAAGCCTGCCGTGAGTGCAACAGCCAACGTAGCACATATATATGTCTCGTGGACTGGCTCTCCATGGTGGCAGTGCTTGGCCATCTTCTTAAAGATGGGAGGAACTACGAGGGCGGCAAAAATGACAAACCCGGCCCCGGACAAGAAAACCCAAAATGAGACAAGTGCAGAAACATTTCCAGACATGGCAACAGCAAGAGCGAGTAGAATCCATGCTGCAACATCATTGACAGCAGCAGCTGACATGGCTATTCTCCCAACATCGGTTGTCAAAAGCTTGAGCTCGGCCAATATTCGGGCTAAGACCGGAAATGCAGTAATGGAAAGAGCTACACCCATGAAAATGAGAAATGCGGGCCCATCTACACCTTTTGCTATTGTTGCTCGCAGTACAAATGAGGAACCAATTCCTAATGCAAATGGAAGGCTAATTCCTGCGATGGCAATGCCAAGGGCTTTGTGTCCAGTTCGACGAAGGGATTTGGGGTCTAACTCCAGGCCAGCTAGAAATAGGAAAAAGAGGAGACCAAGATTTGCTAGTGTGTCTAACACGGTGATGCTTCTGGGTGGGAAAACTGCCTGCAGATAGTTCTTGTTTCGACCAAAAGCTGACGGACCAAGTAATATCCCTCCCTGCCAAATCAGAGAAAGAAAGAATCAAATTAGCTTTCATTATCATCTACAAGTTACAATACATGCAACACTATGGTGTGCTGATGGAAACTCATAAGAAGTTGGTGGGAATCCTGGAAGAATTAATGCAGTTACTCATTATACCAAAGCTAAGGTATTGTTCCTTTTTTTTTTCCTTCCTTGATTCACAAAATATGGCAAAAAAACACTTTTTTTTTTCACCATGGAGGACAAGGCACATAGTGCTTGTTTGATTTCGGCTTGCAGTTGCCTAATCTTCAGGCCAAACATATAAGCATTTTGTTAATATAGTTGCCTGATCTAAATACGATAATAGTAATACACACAATCATTCACACATAAGTATATATTAATTGAACTGATATGGATATACAAGAAATAAGATAACATACAATAATCTCTGCTATCACGCGTGGCTGTCGTAAAGGCCTAATCAGAAAAGCCAGACCTCGTGTGAAAACAAGCACCAAACAAATCTGCAGAATGGCAAGAGGGAGTGCAAAGTGAAGTGGATTATCCCCTTGGAAAACACCATTTGAAGTGGCCTTCATTGGAGATGGACAAATATGTGGCGCCGTGGTACTATTAGAAGCCATTGCACCAAGAAAATTCAACTCAACCTCCAAAAGTTCTTGCTTGGACCCTGAAACAAATACGTGCATTGTACTTTCAAGATTTTGAAATATTTGAAACATTACACAGACAACAGTTTAGTAGGTCAGAATCCGCCAATGAATAAAACCACCACTAGAAGCAACACCCTCAGTAGAGAAGGGGAATATACTTATGCGCATACACACACACGAGACTCTTGTACATATTAATACTCCATTCTATACAAAGAGTCCAACTTTGTAAGTCAAACATGCTGACAAATGCATAATTTTCATAATATCCTAAATTTAAGAGGAAATCAAGTTTAAGCACAATGGGACAATCATAACTAAGATTTCGGAAGATAAACTTTTTAAAATCAAATTTTCAAGGAATGATCTTTAAGTGGAACAACTCAAGTAGCATTCACTATTTGACTGGTACAAAGGGGTATCTGAAATGGTTATCATAAATGGGTTGGGCCTGAACAGTCAGGACAGTTCGATAAAACCGATAGATCAAGTAAGGTGGGTAATAAACTGGAAATTAAGCAATAATTGATACGTTGGCCCAGAAGATCAAGATAGCACTATATGCGACAAACGTGCGGCATATAGAGGAAGTCAAATGAAGGCGAGAAGAGTAACTGGCGGGAATATTAATTCGTCCCCATATTTTTAGGTACCAAAGGGGATAACTTATGGCGAGTAACCGGGTATGATTTGTCGCAAAAAAGGGTTTGTCGCAATAAAGGGTTTGTCGCAATAAAGGGTTTGTCGCCTAGCGACAAACGTGACTGATGGTCCAACCTTTGAGTGTACTGACACGTGGTACCCACCCCCATAATGTAAAACAGTGTAGCATGATGGGAATGTCAGTACTTTTTTACTAACTCTGAGGGTAGTTGACTGACTTAGCATAGATGACTGACACGTGTCCTTCCAAGTATGGTCCATGATTACAAGGTGGTATAAATATGTAAAATTCTCCATTATGAAGTAAGTCTACTCTCTCTCTCAAAAATCTGTCTTTTCTCCATTACAATATAGAGCTTTTCTTAAATCTGAAAAAGCGGATTCTCGCGCGGAGGGGTTTCACGGAGTCACCCGGTTTAGTTCATTGTTGCTTGTGTGTGTAGGTCCCATAGTGAGCCATCCCAAGAAGATTAGCCGGAGTATCCTTTGAAGCGATTGAAGATTCAACTCTGATCAACACCATTTTCCATGGCGGCATCAGTTGGTTAGTTCTTGGGACACGAGCGTTTCTTCTTTGGGTGGCTAGGTGAAGTTTGGGAGGTTGTTGGTGGGCTACTTAGGAGAGTGAGAGAGAAGATGGAGCAACTGTTGTTGTTTTGTTGGTGGAGCCCGAAGATTCTAGCATCGGTTTGGTCGAAGGAGTAAAGGATAGTTGATTAGAAAACCAAGGAGGATTCTCGAGATAGTACTTGTTAAAGGTGTTTTGGATTGTGATATTTATTTGAGGAAGTCATAAAGTTGTCTTTGGTGTAAAGGTTGTAAGTTCATTAGTGATGCATTAAGGGCATTTTGTTTTCGAAAGTGACTTGTAAAGTTGTCGGAAACAGTTGGTTTATGGTGAAAAGGTGTGATTTGTCTTGAAGTATACGTAAAAGTATAACGGTTAGTTGGAAGCAAGTTATGGTGGGTGGACAAGAAAAAGCTACTCCTTCAGGGTGGCTCGAGAATTTAACATTAGCAACCCCAAATGCGAAAGGATGCTCGTGCGGGAGGCTGAAGCGGGATGCGAGAGAGGTGGAGGTCCATACGTGCTGAAACTAACACCCGGTGTTAGGCGGGGCTAGGAGTGGAGGAGGAAAGGGTGAGAGTGGAAAGAGCCAAGGCGGTAGATGAAGGCCAAGTTCCCGCGAAGTCAAAGAATGCGAAGTAAGAGAAAGGATTGAAAAGTTAAGGGCGGATAATGAGGCGTGGATGCGTGTCCTCGCGATAATCAACAATTGAAGGAGTTACATGTGGAGCCCTCCCACATTCACGAGAATTTGCTAAATGGGCAAGCGGGAAGGTCCCATGTCGGTGGGCAAAATCGAGAGGTTAGCGCTAGCGTGGCTAATAGACCAAGACGGAATGTAGATACGCCGGCGCCCGGGAGATTAGCGAGAAAATCGAAGGCGAGATGATGACTTGGAAGCAAGAAAGAAGAGGAGAAAGAAAATATACCATAAGCCGAGCAACTCCAAAGAAGAATCTTATTACTTTGAATATGACAGCAATGAATCCAGCGGCTCCACGCCCGACGAGGGACGCGGCAAGGAAAGGACCCAGATCTCGCGACTTCATGATGCTAGGCGACATCGTGAGAGGTCACCGCGGGATAGGGAGCGACGTCGACAAGATAGGAAAGATAAAGATTATGATAAGGAAAGGGAGCGGAGAGGCTGCAGAGGCGGTAAGGGCGGCGGCGAGAAGATCGTAGAAGCCATAAAAGCCGCAGAGTTGGCCAAGGCTAGTGAGGCGAGAGAAGGCTAAGAAGGAAGAGGAGCAAAGGTTAAGAAATGAGGTGGCTGATATGGCGAAGAAAATTAAGGATTTAGAGGCGGGAATAAAGAAAGTGGAAGGGAAAAAGCCTTTTTTGGCTCCTTTCACCCAAAATATCAAAGGTGTTGCCCCAGACCCAAGTTTTCGAATGCCAACTTTATCAAGTTATTCGGGAAAATCTAGAGCGATAACTCATGTAGGAGGATTTGAAGCAACCGTATCATTGTTGAGAATGAAGCAATTTTATGTCGAGCATTGGTGAGCACTCTGGCGAGATCATGCATTGGATTGGTTCTTGAGTACGGCTGAAAGATTCTATAAAGGGGTATCAAGATTTCGGGAGAAATTCTTGGCGAGATTTAGTGCGTCGGGATCACAACCCGGTTGAAAAGACGGAGTTGTGCGATCTTAAGCAAAGGATGGGGAAGGGATTGCGACTTTCACGAGACGAGTTCGTAGGAGTGGCCAATCAAGTTCACGATATCGCACAAGGCGAGATAATCATGTTGTATAACACCGGTTCACAGGGTCACTTCAAGCGGGAGTTAGGGATGAGATTGCCAAAGCTACAGGGGAGTTGTATGAAAAGAGTGCGAGGATTTTGTAGTGGAGCTAGAGTTAAGGCAAAGGGAGTACGGTGCGAGTCGGGCCGTCAAGAAAGTGGCGAGCGAAAGGGTGGAGATAGTGCGAGATGAAAGAAGGGGTTTGGCGGCGATAGAGGGCAAGTCGAAGCGGGAGGAAGCGGAGGCCGTGGAGAAGGGCGCGCGGGGATCGAGAGAGAGTTTAAGCGAGACGGACATCAAGTATAGCCGGTTGAACACTCCTATTAGCGAGATCATGAAGAAAATAAATCTGCCCGAACCTTTTCCTATTACACCGAGGCTGGTCCGTCTAGAGATCGAGAATAGTTCTTGTGAATTTCACAAAGATAAGGGGCACAAGGCGACGATTGTTATAATTTGAGAAAGATTGATTCGGGGAAGATTGACGGGGTTTTACTGCGGGAGTATTTGGAGGAGAATGTTGGGCGGGATGATCAACGTAGGCGGAGAGAAAATTTGGTAGATGTCATTGCGACCCTTTACCCAGTGTGTCTCGGTTGAATACCCAAATCATGACTTTGACGCATCGTTTGATGTTCCTCGGTTCCCGCCGATCAAGAATAGGGTGATCGGTTTTCCGGGCGAGAGTTGGCATTACAAAAGCCGTAGGGAGTCGGCCAATTATCATCGCTATGTATCCAGGCAATAATATCGTGCGGCGAGTCATGGTGGACTACGGGGCAAGTAGGAATGTGCTTTATTATGATGCTTTTAAAAGGATGAATTATACGAGAGGCAAATTTGGTGCCTCATAAGGGATATCTTGAGGATTCGCTAATCGCTCTGTTAAAGTTAAAGGGACGATTATGTTGGATGTTGAAATTGGTGAAGGAAAGGCGGCGAGATGCGAGAATGTCGAATTCGTGGTGATTGATCTTGTGTCTCCTTATAATGCTATAGTGGGAATCCCATTCATGTTGAGTTTTGAAATGGTTACATCAATTCCCCGTCGAGAGGGTGAAGTATCCCACAGCCTAATGGGATAGGTTGCTTGAAGAGTGAGGCGGTGTTGTGATAAGAAAGCAAAGGAGATGTTGAAAGCTAAGGCGAGAGTACAATTTCGATGACTTCAGTAGAATCTATTCCTCTAAAGATAAATATGGTTAAGATTGTAGAGGTGGAGAATGGTGAACCAGATTGGATCATAACGGAGAGTATGAGAAATGGGGCTGCTATGATAGCGGGCGACAAACGAGTGTCGGGCGAGTTTCGGAGCGAGTAATAAGGGTTAAGAGAGGAGGGCGAGAAATATGTATGTTGGAAGAGCGGGAATCGAGGTTGGCGGGATGTAGACTCCGATATGGTGGGAAAGGGTGATGATGGTGAAGAAAATTGTTGGGCGATGGAAGTAGTGAGTGCCGCGCCCAGTATAAGTTATGCCGGGGTTGTAAGGCTAGTTAGTATGAAAGAGCGAGGATTGAAGAAGTGGTTGAGGAAATGTTAAAGTACTTATGAGCGAATCGATGGCGATTATGAAGCCGTTGAGGTGGAGGACGCTCGGGGCGGCCCACTGGTAATGTCTTTGCCGATCTTAAAAAGCCCGTTCTGTTGGTATGAGGAAGAGGAAAAGAATAGAGGTGGAAACAGCTGCAGGTGCGGGATGAGCCGGATATTAAGGCGGGAGAAGAGTTGGAGGAGGTGGAAATCAATTGTTATTTTCTGAGCGAGAAGGTGAAGATTAGCAAACAAGCTATCGAGAGGATGAGCGAGAAGCTTTGGTTGATTTTGAAGGAAAATTTGGATGTATTCGCTTGGAGGCAGGAGGACATGAAGGGTATTGATGAGAGTGTTGCTCTGCATTGTTTGAATGCCGATCCTAAGGTGGAGCCATTTAAGCGAAAGGGTAAGGCATTTGTCGCCGGAGAAAGAGATGGCGTGTATTGGAAGAAGTGGAAAAGTTGTTGAAGGCGGGAATAATCGAGAAAATTCAATATCCGGTGTGGTTGGCTTGTCCGTAATGGTTTTGAAGTCAAACAAGAAGTGGAGAATGTGCGTTGATTTCTTGATCTGAATACGGCATGTCCCAAGGATTGCTATCCTTTACCCAAGATTGATAAGTTGGTGGATTCCATTTCGAGTCACGAGTGTTCGGTTTTATTGATGCTTATTCGGGATACCACAGATTAAGATGGCGGAGGAAGACAAGGCGAAAGGCGTTTAGGACTCGAAGGGAAATTTTGTTACAAGATGATGCCGATTCGGTTTGAAGAATGCGGGGCAACATATCAAAGGATGGTGAACGAGGTGTTCAAGTCGCAGATTGGGCGGAATATAGAAGCGTATATTGACGACATGGTGATCGAAACCGGAGAGAAAAACCACTTGTTGGATCTTCTTGAGACCTTTGAGAACTTAAGAAGGAATTCAATGAAGTTGAACCACTAGTAAGTGCACGTTTGGTGTTACGGCGGGAAAATTTGCAGGATTCTTGGTCAACGAGCGCGGGATTGAGGCCAACCCGAGAAAAAATTCGGGCGTTATTAGACATGTCGCCACCTAAGTCTATTCGCGAGATTCGGCGACTAAATGGGAGGATCATTGCCACAGGAAGATTTATTTCGAAGTCGGCGGAGAGATGTTTGCCGTTCTTCAAAGTTTTGAAGGGCGGAAAGAAATTTGAATGGAGCGAGGAGTGCGGAGCGGCTTTTGAAGAAATGAAAGCTTACTTGGGAAAGCCGCCATTGTTGAGCGGCCACTGTGGAGGAGGAATTGTTTGTTTATTTGGCGGCTTCGACTATGCGGTTGCGCGGTGTTAGTGAGGAAGACGGAGGAATTCAAGGCTGTATACTATGTTTCCAAAGCATTAAGTGAGGTTGAGTCGAGGTATTTTAATGCCGAGAAGTTGGCTATGCGTTGGTGGTGGCGGCAAGGAAGTTGAGGGCCTATTTTGTCGCTCATTACCATTGTGGTGTTGACGAGACGCGCCCTTAAGAAAGATTACTGCGGCAACCCGGATTCTGCGGGAAGGCTTTTGAAGTGGTCGGTGAGTTGACGGAATTCGACATCGAGATATGAATCTCGTCGAGCTATTAAGGCGCAAGCGTTAGCGAACTTTATAGTTGAAACCTCATTTACCAAGTCACGAGCCGATGTAGTTGAGGAGCGCGAGAAAAAGAAGACGGCAAAGCGGGCCGAGCCAAGTTTGATTGAAGAAAAGAAGAGGCGGAGGATTGTTGGATTCTACATGTTGATGGTTCGTCGGCCAAAGGACGAGAGGAGGAGCGGGAATGGTTTGATATCCCCGGATGCGGAATGTGAGTATAGGAAAGCCTTTAGGTTCAAATTCCAGTGTCTAATAATCGGGCGGAGTACGAAGCCTTGGTGTCGGGAATTGAATTTGCGCGGGATGTTGGAGTAAAGAGGATTGTGGTCCATTCGACTCTCGAGTTGATTGTTAAGCGAAGTGAAAGGCGAATATGGCACGGTGAATTCATTTTTAATAAGATATTGTGATTTGGTGAGAAACATTTTGAGTCATTTTGAGTTTTGGGAGTTAGTACAAATTGGGCGAGAAAGAGAATTCAAAGGCGGACGCACCGAGTAGGTCGGCGGGAAGTGGAGAAAATGAAGCGATTGTGGATCCACTTGGTGGAGTATGTGGACACGCGGCGGTGATAGATCCGGGGTAATGGAGATTGGAGAGACGGAAGCAAATTGGGTTCTTGACATGAAAGATTTTTAGAGAAGGGTGAATTGCCGCTTGAGGAAGAAAGGGCTACACTAGTAAAGGTGACTTCCCCGCGATTTACGGTGCAAGATGGAATCTTATATAGAAGATCTTTTTCAAAGCCGTTGATGAGATGTATAGAGCGGGGACGGTGGCTAAGGTTTTGTTTGAAATCCGTGAGGGTGTTTTGTGGTGGGCATCGGGCGAGGTCTCTTGCGGAGAAAGGTCTTGTTTCGCATGGCTATTATTGGCCAAGCTTAAGAAAGGATGCTGAAGAGTATGTGCGGAAATGCGAGAAGTGTCAAAGGTTTGGGAATATTCCGCGGCAACCCGCCACTGAGCAGACCCCTATTGTTGCGACGTGGCCTTTTGATATGTGGGGTAGGGATGACCAAATCCGGCCCGGTTCCGGTTCCGGGCCTTGAACCGCCGGTTCCGGTTCGGCGAGGAGGTGAACCTTAACCGGCCCGCTTTTCTCACGGTTCCGGTTATCCGGTTCCGGTTTTCTCATGATTTTAGTCGGTTAGGGCTTTCGATCGATTCCGGGCGGTTCTATTGAAAAACAACAAATTTTCGTCCGGTTAGGAGCTTTTCGTCCAGATTCACCATTTTGGTGAACCTTAACCACTCCTCCAAACCGGTTCAGTTATCCCGATTCCGGTTTTCTCCCCGGTTCATGGCGGTTCAGGGCTTTTCAGGGCCGGTTCCGATCCGATTTTCCGGTTCGGTCAGTTCCGTCGGTTTAGCCATCCACAATGTAGGCATAGATTTGATTGGGCCATTTCCAAAGGCGAGGAGGATGCCGGCATGTAGTCGTTGCGGTGGATTATTTTACGAAGTGGGTGAAGCGAAAGCCTTGCAACGATAGCGAGGATAATGTGATTAAGTTCGTTCAAGAAAACATTTGGTGCGAGATATGGGTTACCCAGGGGCCATTATCTCACGATCATGGAACACAGTTTGGTAAGAAATTTGCCGCGGAATGTCGAAAGGATGAATGTGAAGCATTGGATGTCGGCGGTGTACGGGCCGCAGTCTGATGAGTCGGGCGGAGGCGGCAAATAAGCAAATCATTGCCGCATTACGCAAAAATTTGGAAGGAAGGGCGGAGCATGGTTAGAAGAATTGTCTCTTGCATTATGGTATGTAAGGACCACAATAAAGGGTTCATAGGTGAAAGCGACATTTGCTTTGACTTATGGGTGCGAAGCCGTGGCACCGTAGAGATGGCCTTGCCGACTTATAGAGTGACTTATTATGATGAGGCGAGAAATGGTCGGGCGGTGCAGCGACCTTGATTTGGTTGATGAAAGGAGGCTACTGGCGAGAATGAGGATGGTAAATTACAAGCGAGAGGATGAAGGCCCGGCATGATAAGCGGGTTAACAAGAGGTCTTTCAATGTAGGTGATTGGAGTACTAAGGAGTGCGAAGCCGCGGGACCCAAACCAGACTTCACCAAGTTGAATGAAAAATGGGAAGGGCCGTTTCGGGTATCTCAAATTGTTCGAGAAGGGACCTATCGGTGAGAAAGCAAGATGGCGAAGAGTTGAAGAATGCACAGGTGTCGATCATTTGAAGCGTTTTTATCAATGAAGTTGTAGTAACCTCTTTTAGTTGCATCTTTTGATTTTGGTTCTAGATGATAAAAGATACGTAACTTTTACGGGGTCAAATGTGTTTTTGTGTACATCGCATTGTGGAAAGTTATGTAAAATTTGCCAATCTAGAACGATGTAACTTGTCGACGTGATGAAGAAGGAAGGAATTATTCAGTGACATATTGTTTTGTGATCATCGTTTTCATTAAAATTTGACAAGTGTTATGTTTTGTGAAAGCTTGATTATTGGAACGGCGGGATTAGAAGAACGACGGTGGTCAAGGAAGCCTGTTTTAATAAAGGATAAAGAGCTCGGGTAAAGGAGGCGACAGTAGGCGCGCAAAGAAACGTGAGAAGCAATCGTCGTCGTCAACACTCACAAGAGGATGTGGTGTCTTGGTTAGAGACAGGCGCCAATGGATGTGGCGGCTTGGTTAGAGACCAAGTCGCCCAAGGGATGTGGTGGCTTGGTTAGAGACGAAGTCACCCAAGAGATGTGGCGGCTTGGTTAGAGACCAAGTCGCCCAAAAGGATGTGGCGGTGGCGTTAGAGACCAAGTCACCCAAGGGTGGACGCGGCGGCTAGTTGGGAGACCAAGTCGCCCAGAGATGTGGATGGCGGCTCAAGCCAGAGACCAAGTCACCCAAAAGGGACGATGTGGCGGCTTGGTTAGAGACCAAATCGCCCCAAAGGATGTGGTGGCTCGGTTAGAGACCAAGTCACCCAAAGGATGTGGCGGCTTGGTTAGAGACCAAGTCGCCCAAAGGATGTGGTGGCTTGGTTAGAGACCAAGTCACCCAAAGGATGTGGCGGCTTGGTTAGAGACCAAGCGCCCAAGATGAGGTGTCTTGGTAAGAGACCAAGGCACCTAATGGATGTGGCGGCTTGATTAGGGATCAAGTCGCCCAAAAGGGATGTGGTGCCTTGGTTAGAGACCAAGGCACCTAAATGGATGAGGTATCTTGGTTAGAGACCAAGCCGCCTAAATTGAGGTATCTTGGTTAGAGACCAAGATACCAAATGGATACGCCGAATGGCTACGCAGAAAAATTGTCGCATCAAATAGTTGACAGAATCTACACTTGGGAGTGAAATTTGCCTAAAGACAAGCCTCACTTTTTGAAGGAGTAGTATGTGTATAGAGATAAGATGGAGAGATACAGTAAGAGGTACAATCTTTGATGAACTATCAAAGCAAAATCAGAATTATCAAAAGAAAAACAAGCGACATGAAAAAGTTATGATAAACAGAGATAGTTTCAGAAGCAGGTCATAAGAAGTAAAGCAGTAGATAAAAGGTCGCAACAGTGCGACAAGAAAATAGCTACAAATTGTCTTTGGCGCGAAGGCCGGGAACAGAAATGAAATTAATTGTTTGCGACAAACAGTGGCGAAATTTAAAAGAAGGAAACAAAAATTGTTTATTCTGAGCCCAAAAAATAAAAATTGATAGCGATTACAAAACGAAAGCGCCGATTCATTGAGCGTTGTAGGCGGCATGGCGTCCTTCTTTGCTTGAGACGAATCGACAGAGGGAACAATGTTGTCGGGGCGAATTTCGGGAAGCGCCGTATGCGGCTTTGCAGGACGGCATCCTCCGTGCTAGGCTGTGCAACTCTTCTTATGTAAGGAACAAGGGATGTCCACTTGCGACTTTTGTCGGTGAAAATTGTTTGAACCCCATCGCTAGCATAGCGGGGGTAATGGCGGGATTTCCTTCGGCGGCAATTGTTCGGAGAGTATGAAGGATAGCGTTATCAAACGCATCCATTTCATCAGTCTCTGCTTTGGTTTTAGCGGCTTCAAGATCTTCACGAAGTTTGGTCACTTGGTTAGCTCGCACGAAGTCTGTATCTCTAAGCCGTTTATTCTCGGCCTCAAGCTCGGGAAACTTAGCGACAAGTTCTTTATTCTTCTCGCTCTCAGCAATAAGGCGAGCAAGCTTCTCCTCTGAATCCTTGTTTTTCTTTTCAAGTTCTTCTAACCTCGCCTTACCCTCCGCCAGATCAGTATCAGCTTTGGTTCGCAAGTTCTGGAGTTCTTGAATAGTGGTATCCCGCCTGGCAACCCTGCGTTTATAAAGATTCCGCTCACGATCAGCTTCAGTGAGCTCTCCCTCTAACTTAAGGCATTTGTTGCTCAAGCCCAGAAGAGTGCTGCTGGCCTGCGAGAAGTAGAAAGGCAAGTAAATGTTATGATTTAAGGTTAGTTATAAAAATTTAAAATGAAAAGGAAAGCGAGTAAAGATATCTTACTAAAGAGAGTTGGATCCCGGCATGATAGGCGGAGTGGGCAGGGTTCTCTCCTTCAACATAAGCGACTTGTTCGGCGTCGCTTGACCGCTTAAGAGCGGTGGATCCTAGCAAGCAAGAAACTGTGTCTAGCCGCTCGCTTATCAAATCCCTTAAGTTTGGGGATATCGTTGGCTTCCCGACAAAGAGCCACCATACCCTCCTCATCTGGGAATCTGGAACCCTTCTTTTAACCAGTGGGTTGGCGACGAGTATGTGGGCGGGAAGACGAAGGGAGAGGCGGTGAGGTTGTGGGATTGGAAGGAGGGTCGATCTCGTGTGCGAGGGGAAAGCGGGGTGTTGGTGTACATAGGATCTTCATTTTGAACCCCCGACTTCGGCTTCAGGATCCCCGTAGGAAGCGACAATCTCATCCTCGTCTTGGGGTTCATCATTTTCATCATCATCTTCTTCTTCTTCCTCATCTTCCAAGATTAAAGTTTCGGGAAGGTTCTCGTGAGTTTGTGCGGGAGCGGGAGCGGAAGTACGTTGCCTTTTTGTTTTGGCGAGGTTGGTAGAAGGGGCCCGCCGCGGGAATTTTCGGGAACAACCTTGTCATCGGCTCGATAGTGGCGATAGAATGGTTAAGTCGGTGGTGGGCCTTGGTAGCATTCTAGCCGCGGCCAAACGTCGGCTTTGTTGCTCGGGCTGCCGTGTGCATAGCCTCTTTTGATTCATATTCATTGAACGATGAAGCTGCGACAAAAAGCAAAAAGTCATTATTGACAGTATAAGATTAAGTTAATAAATGAGGAATGCAGAAATTAGTAAAGATCATACGTAGGACTTCTCGCATTGAGCGACAAACATTGTGGCCGTTCCCGCACGTGTTGTGCGCTCGAAAACAAATTTCGCGCTGAATGAAGCTCCCATCCCGACCAGGAAGCTGTATGCTCAACGGCCACCCTAGGAGGCGAGGCGGGAAGTTGTAAGAAAGTCCTACTTGGCTCGGCGGGGCATCGTCGGCTAAAATCTGCTTGCCACGAAGCGAGGAATCGAAGGATCGGCGGGATTCTTGTCATTAAGAAGCTTGACCATCAATCTTTGTAACCTTTTTCATCCTCATCCAAGGACCACTTCTTGTCAACTTTAGGATGAATCCCCTCAAGATCGGTGGGAAGTGTCCGACTACGCGAGAAATGATGAATAGCGGGTTTGTTACGCCGGTTATGGACTTTGGAGGGAAGAGGTGTTAGGATTTTGGGTTTTTGAATTTCGAGAGACATACGGAGCTCATTTGTTTGTTTGTCTTTTTGTGCGTAACCCGTAAACATATCCATGAGAAGATGAGTTGTGGGTTCCCGCTTTAAGTGCGCGACAAACGACTATGAAGCAAGTTAAAACCCTTATGGCATTAGGGTGAAGCTTCAGCTATAGCCGCGTGAGCTTTGAAAAGGACCAAAGAGATGAAAGGGTCAACAGGGATCCTAAGACCCGCTTCTAACTGTGACGGGAAGACCACTATTCCGTCTTGTCGCTGACGGATGGATTGTAGCGACATGTCACCATCATAGTTAGCAATATGGTAGTTTAAGTGATCTATGTGGTATTGGGTATGAAAGGGGTGATGAGGGAATTTGTTGAAGCGGTCTCTTCCGCCACATTAGAAGTAGAAGGATTAGTGGGTAAGTTGGATTGTCGCGGCGAGAGGTTGAGGCGCCGGGTGCTCTAAAGTTAGACATCTCGCCTGAATCAGAAGAAGAGATAACTTGTTTATAATGGTTCCTATGAGCTATAGATCTCGCAGCGAGAAAGTCAGTGTCGAACCGTCGAGAATAAGTAGGGGGACCATAGAAGTGACAAAGATGTTCACAAAGTTATTTGGGAGTGAAAAATGTTTTGGACGTAGGGTGAGGAATGAAGAAAACATTTGCCTCTAATTTCTATTGCGGCAATTATTGCGGGATCTACCTTATTGATCCTAAGACGGTTCACTAAATCATCTCGCGGGATCACTTGCCCCGAGATGCCTTAGTTAAGTAGTAAATACCCCCAGTCCTTTCGACATTGGCCATACCTAATTTTTCTAAGACAGGTTCTTAAACCTAGCGTGATAACAAGTAAAACTTGAGAAAAAGCAAAGGAAATTGAAAATCAAAGAGATTACCTCGGAAAATAGGAGGGATCGTTGATGAAGTCAAAGACCCATTGTAAGTTCGCCGGAATATTCAAGGTCCGACCAAAGACATGATTTTCCAGGATGATTTAGTGGATGAATCGAGGCAAGGAATGAACGTTTATGGTGGAAATTTCAAAGGGGAACAAGGATTTAGTCACTAAAAAGAAGGAAAGGTCAAGGAAGAAAGGTAGTGAGTTCGCCGGAAAACGTATTGCTTTCGCGGAAATCGCCGAGGAAGTTTTAGACGAGGAGAAGGAAAAAGGTAAAATGGGGGGTGGGGAGGTTATTTATATCGAGGGAATATGAACGAGGTTCGCAGGGACACAATTAATTGGCCCCAAAAATTTTGAAATTCCCCCATTAAATGATTTTGAAATTTCAAAAGTCTTTTCATATGTCACATCACACCAACCGTCGATCGGTGGAAGGACCTAGGAGTGTGCCACGTGTCCACTTGGATGGCGTCATTGAATCGCGTCGTGCGAGGTGGTTACCGCGGGCGGGAAGTAATAAGGCAACGTAAATTTCTACAGGAACATGAATGATCCAGGTCTTGAAATTGGGGGCTACCGAAATGGTTATCATAAATGGGTTGGGCACGAACAGCCAGGATGGTTCGATAAAACCGATAGATCAAGTAAGGTGGGTAATAAAGCTGGAAATTAAGCAATAATTGATACGTTGGCGAGAAGATCAAGATAGCACTATATGCGACAAACGTGCGGCGTATAGAGGAAGTCGAATGAAGGCGAGAAGAGTGGCGGCGGGAATATTAATTCGTCCCCATATTTTTAGGTACGAAAGGGGATAACTTATGGCGAGTAGCCGGGTATGATTTGTCGCAAAAAGGGTTTGTCGCAATAAAGGGTTTGTCGCAATAAAGGGTTTGTCGCTCTAGCGGCAAACGTGGCGATGGTCCAACCTTTGAGTGTGCTGACACGTGGTACCCGCCCCCATAATGTAAAACAGATGTAGCATGATGGGAATGTCGGTACTTTTTACTAACTCGAGGGTAGTTGGCCCGACTTAGCATAGATGGCGACACGTGTCCTTCCAAGTATGGTCCATGATTACAAGGTGGTATAAATATGTAAAATTCTCCATTATGAAGTAAGTCTACTCTCTCTCTCAAAAATCAGTCTTTTCTCCATTCTGATATAGAGCTTTTCTTAAATACGGCGAAAAAGCGATTCTCACGCCGGAGGGGTTTCACCGGAGTCACCCCCGGTTTAGTTCATTGTTGCTTGTGTGTGTAGGTCCCATAGTGAGCCATCCCAAGAAGATTAGCCGGAGTATCCTTTGAAGCAGTTGAAGATTCAACTCCTGATCAACACCATTTTCCATGGCAGCATCAGTATCTATGTCCATTTATGCTACCCATGTTAGCATAAATTGATATGCTAGACCATAAATCAGAGGTAGGAAATGCTCCGGAAGTATAAAATTAAAATGAACTAACCTCCGGCCATTGATTCAAGCAACTATATTTAGTGCTTCTTCGCCTTGAGAACTTCTAGAGTCTCTCCCTCTTCTTGATTTGATGGTGCTAGAGAATGTATGAATTGGGATGATTCTTGGGACCCAAGGATGCCTCTATTTATAGGCTTTGTCCATCACAAAGCCAATCAATCAATCCCATAAATTGTGGGATTAATTTGGACTAATTGATTCATTCCCATAATATTACTTTGACCAATATTTTATTGGTGTAGTTATGGAAACCAAATTAATCATCATTAATGATTTGGGCCAATTAAGGATATCTTTATTTTGGAATTACTTGATACCAAAGAATTTCCTTACACCAAAATAGGGAATATCTTATATTCTCCCACTTGGTCTAAAACATCATCAATATCACAATAAGAGACAAATCACAAGGATCATGGCGATAGGTCCTCTTAGTGCGAGTATTATCTTCCATGTATCACAATATGTTATATATCTTAACAATAGTCCATTTAACTTGATGAATAAACCCCATGTTTATTCTAGGTCCAAACTAAAATGATATTTTCCCAAAACTGAAGGTGTACACGAAACAAAATGAGAAAATATCACAACTGAAATAGAATTTCATTATTAATGACAATGGTTCATACAACAAAATTAAACTAGAGAACCAAGTCCCATTCTATCCACATGATCCTTAAATTTAAATGGTGGCATGCCTTTAGTTAAAGGATCAGCTATCATCAATTCAGTGTTAATGTGCTCAATGACCATTGATTTATCTTTAACACGTTCTCTTATGGCTAAGTACTTAATGTCGATGTGCTTGATTCGACTACCACTTTTGTTGTTCTTAGCCATAAAGACTGCTGCTGAATTGTCACAAAATATCTTTAATGACCTATAAATTGAATCCACAATTCTAAGCCCGGAGATGAAACCCTTCAACCAAACACCATGCGAGGTTGCCTCAAAACAAGAAACGAACTCCGCTTCAATAGTGGAAGTAGCAGTTAGAGTCTGCTTTGCGCTTCTCCAAGATATAGCTCCGCCAGTAATCATGAAATTGTAACCGAATGTTGATTTTCGCGAATCAACACAACCAGCAAAGTCTGAATCTGAGTAGCCAACGACTTCCAGATTATCAGTTCGTCGATACGTAAGCATGTAGTCCTTTGTCCCTTGAAGGTACCTTAACACCTTCTTCACAGCTTTTCAATGGTCCATACCTGGATTACTCTGATATCTCCCTAATATTCCCACAGCAAATGCAATGTCAGGTCTTGTGCAGACTTGAGCATACATTAAGCTCCCAACAGCGGAAGCATATGGAATGTTCTTCATTTGTCCCTTTCAAAGTCATTTTTAGGACATTGGTTCAAGCTAAGTTTGTCATCCTTCACGATGGGAGCTACACTTGGTGAACCATTTTTCATCCGAAATCTCTCTAACACTTTATTAATATAGGTTTCCTGTGATAGACCTAAAGTACCTTTAAGTCTATCTCTATGTATCTTTATGCCAATGACATAAGACGCATCACCCATATTCTTCATGTCAAAACTTTTAGAGAGAAATTGTTTCACCTCATATAGCAAACCCTTATCATTGGCTGCAAGTAGAATATCATCCACATATAGGATAAGAAAACATACTTTACTCCCACTGACCTTCTGGTATATACAGTGATCCATAATGTTCTCAACAAATCTAAATGAAGAGATAACATTATGGAACTTCAAATACCACTGACGGGAGGCTTATTTCAACCCATATATAGATTTCTTAAGCTTGCAAACCAATTGCTCACCTTCACTAGAGGAAAATCCTTCTGGTTGTTTCATATACACCTCTTCCTCTATATCTCCATTGAGAAATGCTGTTTTCACATCCATTTGTTGCAACTCCAAGTTAAAATGTGCAACTAATGCCATGATAGTACGAAATGAATCCTTTTTAGAAACTGGAGAAAAAGTTTCCTTATAGTCGATTCCTTCCCTTTGAGTGAATCCTTTAGCAACGAGTCTTGTTTTATATCTCTCAATGTTGCCCAATGAGTCCTTCTTTGTTATAAAGACCCATTTACATCCAATAGCTTTTGCACCATTGGGCAACTTGACAAGATCCCAGACATCGTTAGATTTCATAGAATTCATTTCATCTATCATAGCATCATGCCATAGATTAGATTCCTTAGAATCCATGGCTTGTGAAAACGATTCAGGATCATTTTTGACTCCAATATTATAGTCCATTTCTTGTAGATACACAATATAGTCATCTGAAATTGCTGACTTTCTCTCCCTTGTAGATCTTCTTAATGCTGGTTCAACATTTTCTTGAGGATCATGTTGTTCATCTGGTTGTTCAAAAATTTCTGGATTTTCTTGAACAACTTGATCTACATGATTATTGTCAGCAGATTGTGGAATTTCAATGACAGGTTGTTCAACACTCATTTGATCTAAAGGAGTATTGTGAATGACAACCAATCTATCAACTAATGTGGAAGATTGTTCATTTCAGAGATTATGCTCTCCAATTGATCACTCCCACTGATTAAGTCATTCTCAAGAAATTTGGCATTCCTTGATTCCACAATTCTAGTGCTGTGAGATGGACAGTAGAATCTGTATCCCTCGGACCTTTCGGCATATTCAATGAAATAGCCACTAATGGTCCTTTAATGGTCCTTGAGTCAAGCTTATTTTCTTGTGGGTTGTAAATTCTTACTTCAGACGGGCATCCCCAAAAGTGCATATGTCTCAAACTCGGTTTCCAACCTTTCCATAGTTTAAAAGGTGTCTTTGGGACAGCCTTGGTTGAAACTCAGTTTAATATATACACTGCCGTCGTCTTAAGAGCCTCAACCCACAGGGATTTAGGAAGCTTGGTGTTGACACGCATACTCCGCAACATTTCCATTAAAGTTCGGTTTCTCCTTTCTGCCACACCATTCTGACTTGGCACGCCAGGCATGGTGAGTTGAGGAACTATTCCTTGCTCTTGAAGAAACTTCGCAAATGGACCTGGTGCTTGTCCATTCTCTGTGTATCTACCATAATATTCACCACCTCTATCAGATCGCACGTTTTTAATTTGTTTTCCTAATTGTTTCTCTACTTCAGCCTTAAAATTTTTAAAAGCATTTAATACTTCGTCCTTAGTATGAAGCAAGTAGAGATACATGTAACGCGAGTAATCATCAATAAAAGTGACGAAATATTTTACACCATAAGCGTCCATGTCTGGACAACAAATATCTGTATGTATGATCTCTAATAGGTCTTTACTCCTTTTGGCACCTTTCTTCTCGGACTTGTCGGTCTGCTTTCCCTTAATGCATTCCACACAAGTGCCAAAATCAGTAAAGTCTAAAGTACTTAGTACTCCATCGTTCACTAATCTTTTAATTCTTTCTAAGGAGATATGTCCTAATCTCCGATGCCACAATGTAGAGGAATCTTCATTCATAATACAACGTTTCATGCCAGTGTGAACATGCATAACATTATTAATGACATTATGTTGTAAATTAATAGAGAAAAGACCATTAGACAAAAAACCATTTCCAACAAGATCAGATTTATAAAATAAACTGAAATTATTCTCCGAAAACATAAAGGAGTAACCCAAAGGTTTTAATCTTGAAACTGAAATCAAATTTCTGAAAAAACTTGGAATATAAAAAGTCTTTTCTAAATTTCAAACATAACCATTACTTAATACTAAATTGCATGTTCCAATAGCTTCCACAAGTGAGTTGCTCTTGTTTCCTGATAAGATGCATTGCTCACTTCCCACTGGTTTCCTTAGTTTTCGCATACCCTGCAAGGTATTCGAAATATGGATTGTAGCACCCTTTATTTTGGAATTACTTGATACCAAAGAATTTCCTTATACCAAAATAGGGAATATCTTACAACCCAAGGATGCAAAATCCCAATCATATTTATAGCTAATTCATGATAACTGGAAAGACATGCAGATGAAGCAGATGCAGTCTCTTAGTGTTATGCAATATCCCCACCACCTTATGGATGTTTCCTTTAGTTCTGAGACCAATTTCAAGACAAACCTAAGGCTTAGCGCTCAGACACTTTAGTGAACCCAACCCATTTCTCTAAAAAGGAGCAGAGTATAACACCCCACACAAAATGTCTCTCTATGTGCACCAAACCAGGAAAGAAAAAACTAGGAATGATGTTTTAGGATACCCACATAACACCATGAGTGCACAATCACTTGGGAATTTAAACAAACACTATGAATGCTCATATAGAACCAGATATGAGTGCACAATCACTTGGGGAATTTTAACAAACACTTTGAGGGCACAATCACGGCTTCATGGACCAAGACGAGAAAATCTCCCATAGTCCCAAAATGATCTTCCCAAATTTTTTTTTTTTTTTGCTATTTACACGCAAAGTCCCAAAATGATCTTCCCAATTTTTATTTATTTTTTTTGCTATTTACACGAAAGGTACTTTGAGAAATAAATTTAGTTTAATTCAATCATCCTAATCAAAATTTAAAACTTACTATTGATACACCGTTATAAATACTATCAACATCAATTTTAATTACATTAAACTAAAATTATTTCTCAAAGTGTGCTAACAGGAAAAAAAACAGGAAGATTATTTTGGGAGGAAGGATTGACAAAATAGGATCAAAACCTCCAAAAACAACCATGGTATATGATAGATAAATCGTAGATAAAGAATAGAGAGTGATCAAGAACCAGAGCGTTCCTTCCCGGAGAAAATTATAGTGGACGGAGGGTCGAGGAGAAGCTAATGCAATGAATTCCATTGAGTAATTTATCAAAAAAAAATTAAAAATTAAAATATTGATTACCTTAAAAGAGTCAGTCAGTCAAAGTGGTGAAGAATGAAGATGACGAGCATTCCTTCAACACAGAGAAGACTGGAGAAATACGGAAGTGAGTTGTTTGTACTGAATGTGTGTCAGATTGAGTTTTGATCGGATCAAGTTTGACTATTGCTGCATCCAATGGTTGTGATCTAATCGATAGTATAAATCAAAGGTGTGTTTGCTACAGTTGTATCTACAGTTCCAATCGCGAAATTGACCCTTTTGCCCTCACTATTCACTCCCTTTCCCATTTCACCCTTAAATTTTTTTTTTTTTTTAATTTATAAAATAAATAAATAAATAGTGATGCTCATACACACACAGATCTGTACAGGTCGTTGACAAGGGAGAAGAGAGAGTGGGGGCGTCGAAATCCTCAACATATGTTTCAGATCTAAGGAAGGAGATGAATTTCGAATTGAGAGTGGTGGGGCGGACTGGACAGAGGGGGCGACGAGGTTAGCAGAAGAGGGTTTAGGGTGAGGCGGTGAGATGAGATCTATGAGAGAGAGAGACGTTACCGGAAACAGAGGTCGAAATTCGTCGGAACGAGGAGCAGCGATCAACGAAAGGGCATCATCCAAATCCAATTAAGCCATGAATTATGGATAGAAGAAGACAGTGCCAAATTTGTCTGGGAGCTGAAATGATTATTGGAATATGAATTTTGGTTTTATTTTTGTTGGGCTTTAACTGAGATTGAGCTTTAACTTTAACTGGATCGTTAAAGTTTTTTTTTTTTTTTTAATTAAAAAAAAAAATTTTAAAAATTAAAATACACGGGCTTCTTTCATTTGATTTGGAAAAAAAAAATCCTCTTTTTTAAATACTCCTCCGTCCCATTAATAACGATTTCTTTGACCTCAATTATTATATATTAAATTAAATTAATTTTTTTTTTTACACCAAAATTCATGATTTTTTTTTCTCTTTAAATAGAGACTTCTTTCATTTGATTTGGACAAAGAAAAAAAATCCTCTTTTTTAAATACTTCCTCCGTTCCATTAATAACTTCACTTTTTGCCAAAACGGGTGTCCCGTTTAAAGCTTCACCTTTTCTAAAAAAAAAATTTTAGACTAAATTAAAAAAAAAATTAAAAAAAAAAAACACATAAAACGTAGCCTTGGACACGGGCTTATACTGTTTATGTTAATTAAAAAAAAAAAGAGAAGGGTCGTTTTTGGAAGAGATCGAAGGACAATTTTGCCCTTAAAAATAATATGATGAAAAGATTAACGGCTGACAGCATCGACTCATGCAATGCTACAGAATGTCTCAAATCCTGATCAGCACTAATTAGAAATAAATTAAAGCAATCTATAATATAAATGAGGGATGTCCTTGCTACCGTTCTTTGAACAGTAGCAAGTGATGAAATTTTCATTTTGCCCTCATACATTTGTCCCTTTTCCATTTTGTCCTTAAAAAAAAAAAAATTTTTTTTTAAAAATTAAAGAAAAAAAAAAGTATCCTCGGACACGAGCTTAATTAAAAAAAAAAATTACGTGTCCTCGAACACGAACTTATTCTAGTATTACAATAATTAGAAATACAGAGTAACATAATATTTATAAAATCAATTTTTTAAGTCAACTAGAATTTATAGTGAGAGAGAGAGAGGGAGAGAGAGAGAGAGAGAGAGAGAGAGAGAGAGAGAGTTAGTTGACTTCGAAAAATAAATACATAGTCAACTGGATTTCATCTAACTAGATGTGGAATTGCGGATGTCTAAATCGGATTTTTTTTCTCAAATAATTTAATTTTAAAAATATAAATTTCAAAATAACTCACATTTAAAATTATTTTTCAAAATGATCAACTTTTTAGAACTCGCTACACGGTTGTAGCAAGTTCAACATGTTGAAACTCGCTACACCATGTAGCGAGTTTAGTTTGATTAGATTAATCTCATTGACATTTAATTGCTACACCGTGTAGCGATTTCACTCGATATAGCTAAAAAAGAAGAAATCGATGGAACCAAAGGAGAAGAAATCTGTAGAGCCCTAAAAATAATCTGTCACGAAAATCGGAGCCTTCTACATCATCATCAAAACTTGAAGGTCAAAACGGTTGAAGTAATAACAACAACATAACAACATCTTTTGAAGGTTCCTCCTCAGTAAAGACATTCGCAACACTGAAATCAGTAGAGAGAGTAACTATCTCAACATTTTTGCCATCGTTTTTCATGCTCAAATCATACACACATTAAGATGTCACACTCTATCTGTTTTCTCCTTCTAGCATTTTCTTCGGCAATCCGCTTAGCCGATTTCACCACTCTAGATGCTTTTCTAGTAAATGAAGGAGGTGGAGGATAATGGCAGAAGGAAATCTACGAGCACATTAACTTCTTTTGGAAGGCTTGAAATGTCGAAGGGACAAGTGCTTGAGAAGATGTATGAACGAATGAGGTAGGGAGATCATTTGAGGCTGAGATATCAATTGAGACAGGAATATCGGTTGAGGCTGGTTGAAGGAAAATCTTTGTGGCTGTCTTCCTTTGCTTTATTGGTTTAGGGTCAACCGGTGGTTCAGACTTCAACACAACCGATTTTCTTGACCGGTTATTTTAGGCTCTACAGATTTTTTCTCCTTTGGTTCCATCGATTTCTTTTTTTTGGCTGAGTGAAATCGCTACACGGTATAGCGATTTAGATTTGTTAGAGATATTATCCCACATTGGGAATTAACAAATCTTGCCTATAATATATAAAGATCTTGGGCTACTCCCCTTATCACCAATTGGTTTTAAGGTGGAACCTCAGACTTTAAGATGGTATCAGAGCAGGTCCTTACTCGTGCAGGCCAAACGGCCCACGATGTTACTCCGCGCCACCCGATTGATAAG
Source organism: Adenophora triphylla var. japonica (assembly GCA_022495995.1). Classification (NCBI taxonomy): domain Eukaryota; kingdom Viridiplantae; phylum Streptophyta; class Magnoliopsida; order Asterales; family Campanulaceae; genus Adenophora; species Adenophora triphylla. Next base: position 114,006 of record JAFEMH010004902.1, on the reverse strand, counting down.
TCCACGTTGTAAGCTTTGGCAAAGCCCGCTACACGTGAGGGGGCGTGTTAGAGATATTATCCCACATTGGGAATTAACAAATCTTGCCTATAATATATAAAGATCCTGGGCTACTCCCCTTATCACCAATTGGTTTTAAGGTGGAACCTCAGACTTTAAGAAGATTACTTGTAATTACCAATAATTATCAATTAAACGCCAATGAGATTAACCCTAATTAAACTAAACTCGCTACATGGGGTAGCGAGTTTCAACGGTAACATGTTAAACTCGCTATAACCGTGTAGCGAATTTTAAAAAGTTGGTCATTTTAGAAAATAGTTTCAAATGTGAGTTATTTTAAAATTTATATTTTTAAAATTAAATTATTTGAGAAAAAAATCTCTAAACCGCAACCTTCATATTCTTATAATCTAGTGAGTATGAGCTTCTATTCCTTTTGATTAAAACAAATACTCCAAAATTAATCGTTTTATTTGAAATTGAAAAATTATCATTTAAAAATCTCACTTAAAATAAAAAGTTTTTATATTTATTTATTAATGAAATTCATATGTTATACTCACACCAACAATACACTTATTATTATCTACCTCACTTTTTCTTTCTTATTTTATTATTCGCACTCACAACACCTTAATATTATATATTGTTTCTTAATCTGCGTTTATAAAGAATTTTTTGCAATTTCAAATGAAAAACATGAATTATATATATATATATATATATATATATATATATATTTTTTTTTTTAATTCTTGAGTTTATTTTTTTATTCACTCGTGGATAACTGGTTATGATTAAACCCACTTCCTTTAAGTGCAAACTAATCAAGGTAGGTGTGGGTACAATGAATAAAATAAAATCAAAATCAAGCACTTGAAACAATATTAAAAGAAAGTTAATCTAAAGTTTGTCATTTTTATATTAAAGTGAACGGGTTGTAAGTAATACTTTTTCATTTGTCACATCTGAAAAAGTTACAAAATGAATCTTGTACATAAATTAAGAAAACTGTATAGTAAAATAAGTTTTGTGAGTATAAAATGTGAGGTAAAAGAGAGAAAGTGAGATAAAGAATAGTAAGTAAACATTTATTGTCAGTATATGATAAATGGGTCTTATAAATAAAAAAATATTAAAATGTTTCTATTTTGAAATTGTGTATTTTTAAATAAACGCTCAAAATAGAAATTTGTTCATTTTATAGTAGGACGGAGGAAATACATTTTAGTCATAGACAACTTTAATTTTTCGGTATCTTACCCAACGAGTCTTGGCTCGAGTGACATAGAGCTTAACTTCGAGTTCTAATCTCCCTCTCCCCCCAACAAGCCTTGGCTCGAGTGGCATAGAGCTTATTTCTAATCTCCCTCTCCCGGTATAATTTAATTTATAATGTAGAAATTTGGCAAAAACAACTTTTCAGTATCTTTCGTGTCCATTTACTCCATTTGAATGTTTTTTTCTTCCTACCATTTCTTGGGTGAAGAACTGACCCGGTCCAAATTAGAGAGTGGTGTGGGTAACTGCCCAGACCCAAACTTTGTAGGGACGTAAGTCCAGCCCAAGGGACAGCCTGAGTAACTGTGGAGGACTAAAATTGGATGGGGTCCAATCTTTAGGTCCAACTAGTGAGTAATCCATTAGTTAGTTAGACTTGTTACTTGTTGTTATAATCTGTAATTTCATTTAAATAAATGATAAATTAAAGTTTAAAGCTCGAGGGTCGTTTGTAGAAACATATCTTATATTTGAAAATAAAAAATTACAAATATTAGCAACTAAGGGTTTTCGACGAAATTTTGTTAAAAAAATTAATTTAATCAGACTACTTTTGTTGAAGTTCAGACTGAACACTCAAGTGATGCAGCTCAGCCTAAAAAGAAATGAGGGTGTCGAATGTCAATGTTGCATACTTAGGAGATTCTACTTGTAGTAAGTTGTGGCAGTTAGGCAAGTTGTTAGATAGTTTGTTAGAGAGTTTGTTATTCTCTTGTATATATAGTTCATTCAGATGTAAGTTAAAGTAAGGGGATTCATTTTGTAATTAGTATCTCAACAGATGAAATTTCTCAAGCTCTCTCTCTCTCTTTAACAATGGCCATGTTCATATTGAAGTTTTATCATGGTATCAGAGCCACCATCCCGGTGGCCTGATTACACACCTTCAAATCGCTTCCGCATTCATCTTCGTTTGCAATCGATCGAGCTCAATCTCTGGTTCGTTTGCCTTAATTCATAAATTTGTTTGGTTTTCTCTTGAATCTGAGCCCTAATTTCTGGTATTTGTTCTTCCGATGTTCTATTACTGTTTTTGCGTTGTGAATTCAGTTCTCTTCTATCTGTTCTATCTCGATCTGTGATTAGTTCGACTCCTTGTCTGTTCTCTCTTAATTTTTCTTCAAATTATGCTATTATCACCTTTGTTATGGCTGAATCTGATGATGAACAACTAGTTGATGATCAATATGCTATTGAAAACACTGTGATTCAACTTCTTCCTTCTCATCCACTTTACTTACATCCAAATGATGGACCTGGTATGGTGCTTGTTTCTGAAATTCTTACTGAGTTGAACTTTCATCAATGGAGAATTGCTGTGACTACTGCCTTAACAGCTAAGAACAAATTAGGTTTGGTCACAGGTGTGCACAGAAAACCTCTGGCCACTTCTAAATATTCATCGGCATGGGACAGATGTAATAGCATGGTTGTTTCATGGCTCTTGAACTCTGTAACTAGTGAAATCAGGCGGAGTATTGTCTATATCACAGTTGCAAAGGATATGTGGGATGATTTGATTACTCGGTATTCACAAAGTGATGCCCCTATGATTTTTCAAGTGAGACAGAAGATCTCTATGTGTACACAAGACTCTTTAACTGTTAATGCCTATTTCACAAAATTCAGAGGTCTTTGGGATGAGCTTACCAGTTTTTTACATATTCCAAAGTGCAGTTGTGGTTTTACATGCACTTGTGGTTCTTCCAAGATGCAGGATGATTATGAGATGATGTTCAAACTTACACAGTTCCTAATGGGATTAAGTGATAAGTTTACTGATGTTAGAGGCCAAATCTTGAGAATGTCTCCTTTACCTACACTATCTCAAGCAGTTTCTATTCTGATGCAAGAGGAAAATCAGAGGAAATGTGCTACTACTTCTGCAAATTCCATTAACATGAATGACTTATCTGCTGCTTTGATGAGCAAAGCAAACCATTCAGCATCAAATTCTTATCAAGGGAAATCATCTTACAAACCTAAATCTACTGGAACTTCTACTTCAATTCCAAAGGAGAGAGGAAAATTTTGGTGTGACTACTGTCATGGCACTTCTCATACTAAGGATAGGTGCTTCTATTTGCATGATTTTCCTGACTGACATCCACTCTTTGGTACTAAGCCTGATCTATCAAAGATGCCTAAGAACAAAGGGAAATCTGTCTTTGCAGCAAGTTCTACTACAACAAATGTACCTACTCCTCCAATCTCAACTCCAACTGGACAGGTTAATGGTCTTAGTTCAGATCAATATTCCACTTTACTTGATCTTCTCTCCAAGGCTGGTATGACACCTACTGCTTCCTCTCTTAATAATCCTGAAGATCATTTGGCAGGTACTTCTCATGTTTATGCCAGTTTCGTTAATCCTGTTTGTTTCACTAGTCAGGCAACTCACACTAATGATTGGATTATTGATACTGGTGCCACTGACCATATCATTTCTTCTTTTCAATCTCTCATTGATCCTATTTCCACTGATTCCATTATTCTACTACCAAATGGAAAATCATCCAAAATCACTCACAAAGGCAATGTTCAGTTAACTAAAGACATTCTTCTTCATAATGTTCTTTTTGTTCCTGATTTCAAGTTCAACTTACTCTCTGATTCTAAACTTGCAGCTGATAGCAATTTTTGTTTGCTATTTTTTCCTTCCTATTGTATCTTACAGGACCTAGCTCAGAAGAGTTGCAAGGGGATTGGCCAGCTTGAGAGAGGGCTCTATAAACTTGTTTTACCTGATCAGTCCAAGCTTGTTTCTAAATCTTCTTCTCCTTGTAATTCTGTTCATGTAAATGCTATTCATGTTGATTCTATCATCTGGCATCACAGACTGGGACATGTACCTTTCTCTTCCATAAAACACATTTCTTCTCTCAATACTCATGTTTCTAGTTCTGATCAACATTCTTTTGCTTGTGATGTGTGTCATTATGCTAGACAAACAAGACAACCCTTTCCTCTAAGTTCTTCTCATAGGTTACAGCCTTTTGATTTGCTTCATTGTGACTTATGGGGTCCATACAGAAATCACACTTATGATGGATATAACTCCTTTCTCACTATTGTTGAAGATCATTCCAGAGTAACTTGGACCTTTCTTCTCAAATCCAAAGCTCATACTAGTCATCTTATTCTCAAATTTCTTCAAATGATCAAAACTCAGTTTAATGCTTGTGTCAAAGAGATTAGATCAGACAATGGTACTGAGTTCTTCAGTAAAGACATGGATTCTATTCTACAACCTTTAGGTATCATTCAAAAAAGCACTTGTATTGATACTCCTCAACAGAATGGGAGAGCTGAGAGAAAGCATAGGCATCTTCTAGAATTAGCTAGGGCTATGAGGTTTCATGCTCATTTGCCTATTAGATTTTGGGGGAATTGTTTACTTACAGCTACTTACATTATCAATAGACTTCCTAACTCTATCTTGGATTTCAAAACTCCTTTTGAAATACTAATTGGTAAACCCCCTCTCTAAAACCATCTCAAAGTACTTGGTTGCCTTTATTATGCTTCCACATCTTCCAATCATAGAGACAAATTCTCTCCTAGAGCTCAAAAGTGTATATTCTTAGGTTATCCTTTTGGGAAGAAAGCCTACAAAGTATATAATCTTTCAACTCACCAAACTCTATATAGTAGGGATGTTTCTTTCTATGAGTCTGTTTTTCCCTTTCAAGAACAGACTTCTCCTGTCTCGCCTCACAATAATCCCACTTCTTTATTTCCACCTCACAATAATCCCATGTGTGATGATAATTCTGTTCCTGTTTCACCTCTCCCATCTTATCTTCTTAATTCACCTTCACCTTCTCCTTCTCCTTCTATTCTTTCTTCTATTCCTTCTCATGATACATCATTGGTTGATTCTTCTTCTAATATCAGTCCTGTTCATGCTACTCCTCCTAATCACTCTCAATATGTTTCTCAACCTTCTACTTCCAGACCCACTAGAACCAAACACATTCCAGTCAAATTCAAAGATTATGGAGGCCTTCCTCGACATATGCAATCCTCTAGCAACTCTGCATCTGTAAGGTATACCACTCCTTACCCCATATCCAATTATGTTTCTTATAATCATCTTTCTCCTCATTATCAATCTTTTGCTTGCAATATCTCCACTATCTCTGTTCCTAATACTTATAAACAAGCCATTCAATCCTCTCATTGGTGTGATGCTATGTCTAGTGAATTACAAGCTTTGGAATCAAACAAAACTTGGGTAATTCAACCTCTTCCTGCTGGAAAGCATACTGTAGGTTGTAAATGGATATATAGGGTGAAATATGATGCAGATGGATCTCTTGATAAGTATAAGGCTAGGCTTGTGGCCAAAGGCTTTACTCAGACAGAAGGAGAAGACTATTTTGATACATTTGCTCCTGTAGCAAAAATGACATCAGTAAAGGTTTTGCTTGCTCTTGCTGCTATTAAGGATTGGAAATTATCCCAAATGGATGTTTCCAATGCCTTTCTTCATGGGGATCTTCATGAGGAAGTCTTTATGGATCTTCCTCCTGGTTATGAACTTCCTTGCTCTCCATCTAAACCAAGTTCTGGCCCTTTGGTGTGCAAATTAGTAAAATCTTTATATGGTCTAAAACAGGCTCCCAGACAGTGGTTTGAGAAATTATCCACTGCTTTGATATCTTCTGGTTTCACTCAGTCTACCAGTGATCATTCTCTGTTTACTCTTCATAAGTTTAATTCCTTCACTGTCATTTTAATATATGTTGATGACATGATAATCACTGGTTCAGACGATGCCATCATCTCTACTGTCAAGCAACATCTGCAAACTCTATTTCCTATCAAAGATCTGGGTCCTTTGAAATACTTTTTGGGGTTGGAAATAGCTAGAAATCCCACCGGTATCTGTCTACATCAACGGAAATATTGTCTTGACATACTTCAAGACACTAGTCTTCTAAATGCAAAACCATCTCCTATTCCCATTGTTCAACATCATAAATTGGCTCGAAGTTCTAGTCCTGAGCTCAGTGATGCATCAATCTATAGAAGACTTGTGGGAAGGTTGATTTATCTTACCATCACAAGACCTGACCTATCATATGGTGTACACATTTTAAGTCAATTTTTGGCTCATCCAAGGGAAGATCATTGGCATGCTGCACTTAAGCTAGTCAAATATTTAAAGGGCTGTCCTGGTCAAGGTCTATTCTTTTCTGCTCAAGGTTCTTTATCCCTTACTGGCTATTGTGATTCAGATTGGGCAGCTTGTCCTCTAACCAGAAGATCCATCTCAGGTTTTTGTATTACCTTGGGTCATTCATTAGTCAGTTGGAAGTGTAAGAAACAAACCACATTGAGTAGATCATCAGCTGAAGCTGAATACAGAAGCATGGCAAACGCTTGTTGTGAGATTAAGTGGTTGCTAGCTCTGCTTAAGGATCTCTCAGTCCTTCCTTTACTTCCTGTTAAATTGTTTTGTGATAACAAAGCTGCCATTCAAATTGCTGCCAATCCTGTTTTTTATGAACGTACTAAACACATTGAAATAGACTGTCACATTGTTAGAAACCTGGTGCAACAAGGGGTCATTTCAACAATTCACTTACCTACTACTATTCAACCTGCTGATCTTCTTACAAAAGCTCTCTCTGCTGCAACTCTTTCCTCTCTTCTGTCCAAGTTAAGTGTGGTTAATTTGTTCACCACTCTTAACTTGAGGGGGGATGTTGAAGTTCAGACTGAACACTCAAGTGATGCAGCTCAGCCTAAAAAGAAATGAGGGTGTCGAATGTCAATGTTGCATACTTAGGGGATTCTACTTGTAGTTAGTTGTGGCAGTTAGACAAGTTGTTAGATAGTTTGTTAGAGAGTTTGTTATTCTCTTGTATATATAGTTCATTCAGATGTAAGTTAAAGTAAGGGGATTCATTCTGTAATTAGTATCTTAACAGATGATATTTCTCAAGCTCTCTCTCTCTTTAACAATGGCCATGTTCATATTGAAGTTTTATCAACTTTCCCCTCTGTCCCGTTTGAAATTACACTTTTTATTCCTCTCTCGTTTGAAATTACACTTTTTATTCCCGTGTTATTTTAGCAACATAGAATGATAAGATCTGAATTTTCCAAAAGAAAATCTCATTTATTTTCACTATAACCTTTGGGTTACATCTGCAGCTGCTCATAAGAGCAAGGAACTTGAAATTTTACATAAGTTAAAATCGAAAACAAAATACGAGGAAATTGCTATTTCCTTATATACAGTGTATATATAATCATTTTAAAATAAAATCAGTTGGAATCATATTCCCCTTCATCAGTTTGATCACCTTCCTTCAAAGTAGCCAAAGAATGCATAGATAACTGGCTGTGATACTGCTGCACAATCAAAACAGATGCCGTAGTAACGAACTCCGGCGAAGTCAACAACCCTCCGACCGGTCCCAACTCCGGGCACTCTACCGGTTTCTTCATCGCTGCAGCCAACTCCCCCTCCGGAATCCTCCCAACCACAAATAGGTTGCACCGGTTATACTCGCGAATAGCCTCAACCGTCTCTGCTGCATCTTTAACCTCCCTTTGTTCGAATTTTACGGATCCGTCCTTCGGCATTTTCTCCTTGTAGTCGGCTATGATTTCATCATCGTATGACCGTTCTTCCTCGATGTTGACATCGCCCATATCGACGTTGACCACTTTCCCGACAACATTTGGGTGCACTACGAAACGGACCACAATAAGACTGATTCCGGGGTGCTCTGCCATGCGTGAACCGTAGGCTAGGGCCTCATGATCATCATGGCCACCGAAGAATAGGACCGTTATGACTGAGTCAACGTTGCTCGCGGAAATGTGGGTTGACCCACCTAGCCCGCGGTCCACAAAAATCCCAACCGAACATGGTGCGTGTTCGAGAACTTTACGGTTTACATGTCTGAAGAATCCAAAAAAAAAACACATGAGAATGAAATTAAACATAATATGAAAACCTAAATCACAAACCATGGTATAGGTAAAGAATTTGGGGCATGTGCATTATGTAATCTGACAGCACAGAAGTCGTGTTACAATAAAAGTTGGGACTTGTGTGCATACAGTTCGGTTGTACAGGCCCCAGGTCTGGGTCTACAGTTAAATGTTGAACGAGTTTGGGCTACATGGTGTATAGTTGAAAAATTATACCTTAACTCGCGTCGAGTAGTCTCGAGTTGACCATCAAGCCGTTGATGCTTATGGAACGGTAGGATGATCATGGCTGCCTTTTTGCTCTCGGCGCCACTGCAGATATCTTCATGCATGCTCGACATAGCTGAGATAGCTGTAGTTGGACTGATGGAGACTTTGCTTAGGTGCTCCCAAGTCTCAAAAGCAACTACGATTTGGTTGGTATCCGGGTCTCGACCCTTATTCCAGAAGGGCAGCCCGTTTCTCCTCGCCTTGTGGACCATTAAAATAGCCGAGGACCTTTCGGAAAGCTCCATGAGGTGCATTGCGTAGACTCGTAGCCCTTCCCTCTTTCCTTTACCTCGTGAAGCTTCAATCAAGTTAATAACCGAAGCAATGTTTCTTGAACTATGGAAGCAGAACAACATACGGAGCTGGCTGCTAGGGTTTCGTCTCTGTATCCTTCTGTGCTTGTATGAAGTGGCGGCTTGTTTGGCCGGCTTGTATACGGCTACTACAGAAGGGGTGGTTATAAAGGTTGTGAATAAGGCCATGAGGACGCAGATGGCAAAAGTTTGATCATTTAGTACCCCTCTGTCTCTTCCAATGTTGAGAACAATGAGTTCGACTAAACCTTTTGTGTTCATTAAAAGCCCGAGAGTTAGAGCCTCTTGAAACTGCATCTTGCAGAGAAGGGAGACCGTTATGGTGCCTGCGATTTTACCAAAACAGGCGGTTAAAATGACCAAAACGAGGAGTCCCCAAGATTGAGCCCCGTGAATGGTGGCTACATTCGTCTTTAATCCACTTGAAACAAAGTAGAGGGGTAAGAACATTCCGGAAACAAGATCCTCGACTTTTTCGACTAGTGCACCGGCAAAAGGGCCTTCTTTCGGCATAAGAACTCCGACTACAAATGCCCCAAACAATGCGTGAATCCCAATCGTGTCTGTCACAAATCCTGCGGCCAAAACAATCCCTAAAGTAGCACAAACATATATTTCATTAACGGGCTCGCCCTCAGGACATCTCCTCGACATCCATTTAAATATAGGTGGTAGAACAAACGAGCAGAGGCAAATAAAAGCGGACCCACACAAGAATACCCACAAAGCGATGAATGGCGACGTGTCAGTTCCTGATAGAGCAATGGCTAGTGCGAGTAGAATCCAAGCAGCCACGTCATTCACGGCTGCTGCTGACATGGCCATCTTACCCACGTCAGTAGTCAAGAGCTTGAGTTCAGCAAGAATACGAGCCAAAACAGGGAAGGCAGTAATGGAAAGGGCGACTCCCATGAATACAAGGAACGGAGCTGGATTTACGCCTTGGGAAATGGTTCCTTTAAGGACAAAGGAAACTCCGATTCCTAATATGAAGGGGAAACTGATTCCTGCTAAGGCAATGCAGAGAGCTTTCTTTCCTGTTCGACGTAGAGACTGTAGGTCAAGCTCAAGGCCGACTAGGAATAAAAAGAAGATTAGACCGAGGTTCGCTAAAGTGTCCAAAACTGTTATACTCCTTGCTGGAAAGACCGTGTGAAGGTACTTTTCGCTACGACCCAGAGCTGATGGACCGAGCAATACTCCTCCCTGCCAATACAAAAAAAAAATGAATGATAATCAGTTCAGGTTTACTCTTCTTTCTCAGCTTGATCATACCAACATGCACAATTACCACAAGTCACAACAATAGCTACATAAACAGCAGTTTGACGATACAAGAGCTCTCGTTATGCGTGGGGTCCGGGAAAGGCGGGGCCACAAAACTAATTAAGATAATTATATGGGTTTGAATTTTCTGATTAAATGATCAAGCAGAACACAGAAATCTCACTTTTGATCTGGTGGAACTTAGAAACTCAGTAGAAAATGAATGCTTCTTCTCGGGCAACCGATAACAATTGATAACATATGCAACCTAGAAAGCATAATTGTCTAAAATATGGACCGATGCACTCAGACGCGCATCCAGGATTTTGGATCCGCCCCTGGATGCACTCGCAAGAACTCTGTTTTCAAGTCCCTTTTCCTTAAAAACACATCTGATCATAAGCAGAACACATAGAAATCTTTCGTTAAAGTCATTTAAAAGATCACATAATCTTCAATAACAAAAAATCATTGACTGACAAAACATTGGCTTACAGCAAGAATTGGATTGAAGGAACTTACGATGATCTCTGCAATGACACGAGGCTGGCGAAGTGGCCGGAGAAAGTAAGCGAGGACACGGGTGAGGACAAGGACAAGGCATATTTGTAGAATGACAAGAGGGAGTGCATAATCAAGAGGACTATCTCCTTGGAAGACTCCATTGGAGGTTGCCTTCATGGGGTGTGGGCATGAACTTGCTGTAGCATTTGACGCCATTTTTGCAATCAAAAATATAAAATAAAATTTACACCAAAAGTGATGATTCTTTATCACTTTACTAACAAAAATTTACACCAAAAGTGATGATTCTTTATCACTTTACTAACACCTGCATCATGAAATCATCATATATACTCATTAGATTTCAATTTCAAAATATTTATATGTTAAAACAAACAGTACATAAGAAAGTTCAAGCCACATACTCCCTCCATCCAGCTCGAAAGGGCATTTTTGGTCAATAATAATAATATAAGTTAACTTTGACCCAAACATAAATGCAAATCTAATCATCTTATTGAAATTCTAAAAATTGTTATTCATAAATCATTTAATAATTTATCAATAGCAATTTTTAGAATTTCAATATAATGATTAGATTTGCATTAATGTTTAAAATATAAAAAATAACCGACTTTAAGATATGAGTCGTAATTATTATTGAAACCGCTGGAAAGTTTGTCTTTTTGCTCATAATTTTGAATTCATGATGACCCAGCAGCTATGCTACTACGTGTCTTTCCACGGGAAATCCACCCTAACTTTCAAGATCCAATGACATTATTAAAGATGAAAAAATTATATGAAACAATTTTGTGTAATTATTGTTGATTTAGCAGTTATAAGTTATTAAGACTGACGTCAGAATAATATTATCAATAATTAATAGTCGTTGAATCACTAAGTAATAATGCACAATGTGATAAACAAAAATAGTACAAGTGATTTCATGGAAACCCTTAATCTTGTTCTTGCCATTTTTTTTTCAAAATTTGCAGAGCAATATTTGAAAAATAAAATAAAATCATGGTCGTTCATTTTGGGACGGAGGTTGTAAATAATACATGCAAGTTTAATTGTGCATACATTATATAAACCCACACATATATACACATCTATGTATGTATAATACATGAAGAAGAAGAAGAAGAAGAAGAAGGAGGAGAGAGAAACCTGAAACTTGGTTTTGATGTTCTTGAAACTTGACCTAATTAAGGATGTCCAGTTCTTGAAACGAGGTGAGATTTCAAAAGATTTTGTCTTTCTCCCATCTGGGGTTCTAGAGAGAGAGAATAGAGTTAGAGAGAGAGAGAGAGAGAGAGTTAGGGTTCCAGAGATTGAGGAACAAACAGACGAGAAAGAGAGAGTGAGTTTTGGAGTTTTAAGGAATAAACTTGATTTTTAGTTGGGAAGAAAAGCCTTTCCTTGTTCACGATTTATAGTACCGCGAAAATATTTTATTTTCCCATAATGCCACTGCCTTTAAGCTTTATTTCCGAAATAGCCTTTTAACTTGTAGTCTATTATTAGTAGGTTCATTAAAATTTCCTTTTCCTTTTCCTTTTCCTTTTATTTTTCTTCCGTTTTCTTTGGTTATCTCTTGGTTATCTTATGAATCACAAGTGTACAACTTATTGAGTCACAAATGTACAACTTGAAAATTACTGGTTAAGATGCAAAATGAGTTAAATGACCGAAAGAGATAAACGAGCCGAGCAATTATCTTGAGTAAGCGATCGAGAACGAATGCGTGTCAAACTGTTGTACAATCATGTCACAACTGTAAATTTCCTTTTTTTTATTTTTCTTCCGTTTTCTTTGGTTATCTTACTAGCACAAGTGTACAACTTATTGAGTCACAAATGTACAACTTGAATATTACCGGTTAAGATGCAAAATGAGTTAAATGAACAAAAGTGATGCACGGGCCAAGCAAAATATCAAAATTATCTTGAGAAATGCCTAAATGTGAACCGTCAATATCAAAATAATTGAATGCGTGTCAAACTGTTGTACAATCTGTCAGAATACGTGGCTTAAAAAGTGGAAAGATAATAGCATAACTTTTCCTATGAATTCTCATGTCAAAACCCTTTTCTTCGCTGGTAATGATTCATGGTCAAAGAGTCAAACAAGTGTAAGGGTTGAGAAGTTATATGAAATATCAAGCAACCAAGTGTAAGAAAATTAATAAAAATATTTCCAATTTTTAAGATGAATGTTTTATAGGTGTTGACCAATTATTATATGAACATCCATCCATGTAATTTGGAGTGATTCACGTAACGCATGGTAGCCACAATATGATTCCTCTAAATATAACATTCAACTTGGTCAAATTAATTAGTTGATTAAAATTCAATTTAGTTTTCTCTATGTTTCGACGGTCCCTACGAATTTAGACGTGTTCATTCGGGTACGGATTTCGATTTTCGGTTACGAATTGGTGCTTCTCGATTTCGGGAATGGGGGAACTGTATTCGAATCGTGTGATTCTGATTCTCGATTTCCAGTTGAACTGCCGGTTTCCGGTATCGGTTATACGGTTCTGACGTTTACAATTTATTTAATATTTATAATTTATTTATTTATTTTAAATTCAATGTAATCGAAAATAGTTAAATAATTAATAAAATTGAAAAAAAAACTTTAGATATGTGAGAAAATCCTATTAAACAAAATTAGATTTTAAAAGGAAATGTAAGTTTTTTTAACGAATTCGAATTCGGTTAGTTTTTTAACGAATTTTATTAGTTTATTAACTAACTAATAACAAAATAATTTTTTTAAAAAAATAAAAATAAAACTAGCCGTTGCACGATTCTATTCTAGATTCACGGTTCCACGGTTCCCGGTTCCGATTCTCGATTTCGAAACCGCCGGTTCTCGGTTCTGAAAAAGGTAGAACCATGTTCGAACTGCGTAACTGCCGGTTACGATTCTCACGGTTACAGGTCTAGTGATTCCCCAAACCTGTATTATGTGCTGGTTCTCCCAGTTCTCGAATATATTTGAGCATGTCTACCTACAATTTATCGTTTAAAAAAATCTATTTAGTTTCTGTAAGAGGAATCTGGTATACGGTATACCTACAATACAAGATTGTTTGATGGCTCGGGTCTTCAAATGAAATTATGGATAATAATTTTTCCATTTTCAAATAAATGTCCAAATTTTATTTATGAGACATTTCGAAAATGTTTACTTTCTAAACAGTTAAATGACAAAAATACATAAATATTTTTGTTACTCATTTTTCAAACATTTGGTTTGTAACTATACAAAATGACTAGTGAAAAAATGGTAAGAAAAGTATTTAGAAACATTTTATATATACAAATGACTTTTACTTTTAGATAATTTATTTTATTGAAAATTGAATATTTATTTAAAATGGATGGAGCATAAATTTTTGATATAAACTCCCACATCTATATATATATATATAAAGGTTGAAGTGAATAGAGCACTTAAACAAGCTCATTTTCCCTCCAAAACATGAATGATTATAGATTATTTGTTTTGCATTAAATCAACTAATCAAGAAAATAATTAATATATTGTCTTTAAATTAATCTAATTATTCTATTCCCTCTCCTATTAATTAAATGCAAATGAAGTATTATTTCTTTTTCTTACTCTTAGTCACTATACCTAAAACCCTTTCTTTATAAATTCATAAATATCATTGGTTTGCAACTCTTAATTTTGCAGGTGAAAATGAAATATGAAAAAACAATAGTAAAAAATACATTTAAAAACACATGGAGTCCTTTCATTTAATAAAATGATATTTTTGAAAAGTGTGTAATAGTAATAATTTTCTTTTTTTTAAAGACTTATGAAAACTCCAAAACCAACAATTATTTTGGACATGAAATTCTTTCATTCAATAAAATGATATTTTTTACTTTAAATAAATTTTAAAATTCTATCTTGGATACAAATTGTACAATATTAGTATTTTGAGGCTTTAGAAAAATAAAAAAAGATATTTTATTCTTTAAATAATATAAAAATAATTAAATTTTTATAACTTTTTGGTTAAAGTTCAATCAAATAATTGTATCTCTTTTGATGTATAATTTTAAATTATTTGTAAGGACAAAGAATATATATGTTTGAACAAACATGTATGTGTAACTAATTAAGTTTATTTTTCAAATGCTTATTGATATGAATAACAATGATCTTTAGATATATATTTTTTCATTTTTTTTCTTAAATAAAGAGTGTTTTTTAAATGAAAATAGTTAATGATTATGTTTAGAAATCAGTAATATTATTAAATTAATGTGATAATATATTTTTGTTGAAACTTTTGTTTTTAAAATTATATTTTCTTAAATTCTTCTTTGTTTTAATAATTTTTTTTTTCTTTTTCTTCATTAATTTCTTCGAACTAAGTGGTTTTTTTAGCTAATAGTTATAATGTAGATTTTTTTTTAAAAAAAAATAGGCTTGAAATCTTATTTAGCCACTTTTTTGACACAACTTTTGAGTTTATTATTGATAATTTTTTTGTTCATTAAAACTCAAAAAAAAAAAAAAAGAGAGATTTTAGTGATCTATTGAACCATCTTCTTAAATAGTAACATATAGTTAAGTTTCACCGAGTGTTTTTAAGGTGAACTTTCACAAATAAAAAAAAAATGGTAAATAAAAAGTATAAGAAAGGATTTCAAAATTTGGGATAATTAATTTGCATTGAAAATTTAAGTTGATTTTTTTGGGTTATAATTGTATATTTATTGCTAAAACAATAAATAAATGGTTTTTAACTATTTCAAAATATTTTTCTAAAAAAAAATCTATTTAATATATAGGTTTTTCTAAATAAAAAATATAAGATATTTTAAAGAAAGAAAACTATTATATAATATTTGTTAAAAAATACGAAGTATAACTTTATAAGATTACATCAAAAAAGACTATTTTTTAAAATATGCGATTAATGAAAAAAATAGAATTGTTAATAATATTAATTACTCAGAAATGAGATAATCAATTATAGTATAAATGGTAGCATGTCCTTGCTACAGTTGAATGAACAGTATCAAGTGTCGAATTTTTCATTTTGTCCTCATACATTTGTCCCTTTCCCATTTTGTTCTTTTAAAAAAAAACGTGTCCTCGAACACGGGCTTGATTAAAAAAAAAAAAACCGTATCCTCAGACACGGACTTATTCTAGTTGTTTATCGTGTGTGTTAAACTAATTAATAATTATTAATTTAATTAAAATTTGGTACGTAGAGTGCCGACTTAAAAAGAAAAGGAAAAAAAAAACTAGAAGTGGTAAAAGCTATTTGACCATTCATCAATCATCATCATGCACATTACGTGGATGCTATGCCCCTAAAATAACCACTAAAACGTTCACTCAATTTTTCAATAATGATTTAAATTCGCTTTTACTAATATTTCCTAGCTGTAGTCTCGATATAATCATGTTACTTGTACGAGTAAAATTAGAAAAAGATATATTATGATGAATCTCGACTTTTGTTATATATTTATAAATCCAGGTTATATCTTGTGGCTTTTTATTTTGGGCGTCAGATTCATCTTACACTTTGTCTCCTACATTATTTTAATACTCACAACACCATTATAATTTACTATTCCCTCCACTCATTCTCTTTCATATTTTACTTTTACACTCACAACATTATATCATTATTTTTTTCCTTAATCCACGCATGAACAGTAATCGTGAAGTATGTACTTGAACGGAGGGAGTATTTATATATATACATATATAGTTTCATACAGTCAAATATATCAAATATATACATATACTACCTCCGTTCCACCTCAATTGATTCACTTTCCTTTTTGGGACGTCCCACCTCAATTGATCCGTTCTTTAAATAGAAAGTTTTTCATATATTTATACCCTTATCATCTCCATATATTTACAAAAAAAACCTTTCATTATACTCTTATAAAATTAACATATTTACAAAAAAATCAATCATTAACTTACTATTCCTCCCACTCATTCTCTCTCCTATTAAATATTTTTAACTTTTACTCTTCTATTCCTTACCACACATTTAACTTTTACATTCTCTCTTCTCTAATTTCTACCCACTTTATTCATTTTTCTTAAAAATCGTGAAATAAACCAATGGACCAAATGAGCCGGGACGGAGGGAGTACAAAATATATACAGTGGGACCCCCACAAAGTAACACATATACACTTTATCCCCTATATAAATTATAACCGGTTGAAGGTAATCTCTACACACTCTCTCTCTCTCTACAATACTCTTTCTAACTGCAACCTTTGCCACCCCGGGTCGTGGCGTCATCATATTAAAATAAAAAACTTTAGGTTATGATTATTAAAATAAAAAACTTTAGTTTATGTTTATTAAAATAAAATAATATCAATGATAAAGCCACGCAATTTATGACTTGTTCCTTTTTTGAACACCTAGTTAGAAAAGTACGATCTTCCAAAAAAAAAATATTATATCTGTCACAAAATGTATGATTATAATAAATTAATTTACTCTTATATATCTATATCTTATAACAAGATTGCATTCTATAAATGGAAAAAGCCCGCTCAAAAATGTCGCTTTCAATGGCAACAAAAATGGAAAGTATCATTAAGGGTATTTTCGGAAATGCATAATTCATCTTTTTTTTTTCCACTACTCGCACACACACACACTCTCACACATATTAAAGGAAGGAAGTGGTAAATATTGTCACAATTAAGGGCAAATTTGTCATTTTTTATTGCTTTGAATAAGACAAAAATTTAGTCTACTAAAGATGCTTCATTGATGTTAACGTATGCATAGCCCATTTGTTTTATTTAAGAAAGAGAAAATGACACGTATACGTAAAACTTTGACAATCAGACAGATGACAAGACACTCCACGAGAAAACAAAGTACTTGCTCCCTACTCTTTCTTTTCTCTTTATCATTTTTTGTGATTAAAAAAAAGTATTTGCTCCCATTGATTTGAATAAGACAAATATTTATCAATTTTCATTGATGAATTTTCTATTTTATTGCTTTAACTTGCAAGAGAAGTTTCACATTAGATTAGCTTCTTGAATACATTTTAGATTGTCGACTAGGATCATTTTTTTAAAATTTGCATGCGTTTTGATTGGATTAGTCAAAGGTGCACATTTCCCATTGCTTTGAATAAGACAAATATTTATCGATTTTCATGGATGAATTTTCTATTTTATTGCTTTAACTTGCAAGAGAAGCTCTACATTAGATTAGCTTGCTGAATACATTTTAGATTGTTGACTAGATCATTTTTAAAAAATTTGCATGTGTTTTGATTGGATTAGGCAAAGGTGCACATTTTTACATGTTTTCCTCTACTCATTTAAAAGTGTTAGCCTATTCCTTCTTTCTTCTCTCCTCATACTTTCTCAATATTTAAAAAACACACAGAAACTGAAGGAAACACAAACGCACACACAAGCACATAGTTACACACCAAAACACGCAGAAGCACACACTTTCACACACGAAGTTTATTACTCTCTATGTTTGATGAGTAGACTCGGGTAATCAGGGTTATTCGTTTCTTGGCTTGGCAATCTCCGGATGTAGATCTTTGATATTGCAACCGAGGTTGCGGCCTGGGAGTTATCTTCTTACCCGATCACTTACATGTATCTGAACCTTGCTTTACCCTATAATGAAGTATTCAAAGTGTGGTGTAGTTTATAGAAAGTGGTCATGGAGAGGATCGAGAAGATTGTTGATTTGAAGAAAGGATTAAATTGGCGAAGGAGAGTGTTAGAAAAGATGAAATTTGGCTAGTGGATTTTGACTGGAAGGAGGAGAGGGTCGATTTGAATCTTACCGGAATGAGGATCGAGGAAGCCGGTCTGGGAGTAGTTTGGAGAAGGAGGGATAAATGGAGGCGATGGGCGGCGGTGATGATGGTGCGTGGGAGGCAGAGTGGGTTTGGGTTCAGCCTGGGTCGTCGATTGAGATCGGGAGTCTTGATTTTCTTGAGAGTTTTTCAGATTGGAATCTCTTTCAGAACGAGTGGTGCCGACGTTTTTTAAGGTGTGGCGGTGGTAGGCGGCGCCATCACGGGCAGAAAGAAACCGAGAGATCGTAGAGAGAGAGTAGAGAGAGAGAGAGAGAGAGAGAAGCAATGCTCAAGGAAAGAGAAATAAGGGAGGCAGAGAGAGTTTTGAAATTAAAAATTAAAATGTAAGAGTATTAAATTAAATGCAGTGATTTAACAACTTATTTGAACACTCACCCTATTTAATCGTCTAAAAAAATGAATAAGCAAAAGAAAATTTAATTTGCATTTGAAATATTTTTTTGAGAAATATACTAATTTTAGTAATTATATTTAATAATTATTTAAATGTTTTATCTTTTTTCTATTTAGTGAAAATATTCAACATTTGACTAAAAGAGACAATTGAATAAAAATAATTATAAAAATTTCATTTTGAATAATAAAATTTATCAACGAGACTCCCAAAATAAAAATGTGTGCCTCTTATTACAGATTGGAGGAAATATTATTTTCTTTATTTATTTCTCTTAAAGGTAAATATCGTATTTTTTAAGTAGAAACTGCATGTTTAAGTAAGAAATAATATTATTACTACATCTGTCTCAAATAAATGACCAATTTTGGTTCATATTTGATTGATCTTTTGATCCACAAATGTTATCGAATGTTGTATATAAGAAAGTAGTTGAGAATGTATAACAAGAGACTTTTATTTGAGTAGTGTGAATTAAATTGCAATGCATTTCAAAAAATATTTCATTTTTCATTATCACTTATCGTTATATTTTAATCATTATAATTAAAATTCTTAATGTGCAAATTTAAAAAGTTGTTTTTTTACTTCTTCACTTATACTTATAATTTCATCACAACCAATTTCTTTTTTTTTTTATAAATTAAAAAAAAATCTTATATCGCCGTGCATCGCACGGGGGTACTGCTAGTCAATAAAGAAAAAAAATAGTCATTCATTTTAATATGGAGAGACTATATTAGATTAAATATTGATTAATTAATATATATATATATATATATATATATATATATTAAATTTTATTTTATTTTATTTTATTTGCCCTTATAAGATTTTTAGAATATAAACTATGTTTCCCTCTATTAAGAAAATAGAGTCGTTTTAATTTTAATGATTAAATTAATTAAACTTTGACCATTATTTTATAAAAAATATCATCACGATGAAATATTAAAGTTGATATTGATATATCGTCAATAATATTATTAAAGTAATTTATAATCATTAAATTAGCTTTTGCTACTATTAGTGTCAATATAACGTGTAAAATCAAAAACAAACTTATTAAATTAGAATTCTTAATTAGGATGTATCCATTAAAATACAAAAAATATCATTGACAATGCCATGCAAATTAGTTGAGATTCACTTTTTATGAACTCCATCATGGTTAAAAAAATATTCATACTTTAATTATCTTAAGGTTTGAATATATTTATTATTTTTTTTTTTTTTATACCCAGGTTCCCAGCTTTGCTGGACTAAGTCCTGAACCACCAGCCACTGACCCCTCAGTGACTGACAGAGGTAAATCGCGGAATATGCCCGAGATAGTAAGGAAGGTTTGAATATATTTATATCATGAACTGTGATTGTTGTCTTTAAAATATTTTTGACACACACTTAATGAATGAGATGCATATTTTATCTGTGTGTTGTCCAATGGCTTAAATACTCAAAATAAGTTTTTAATTTGAAAAAAAAAATCACTCAACTCTTCAGTTTTCTTGGATTTGGTTATCAAATTCATATTTTTTTAATTCAACACTTCCAACTCTATATTTTTTTATTCAACACATCCAACTCTTTATTTTTTTATGCATGATCATTATCACTAACTCAGTTTTATCCGTTAAAATGGTCATTTCAATTTCAAGTTATCAATTTGGAAATTTCACAAATACCTGGATCAAACTTGAATTTCTTGAAACAAATGGACCAAATAGAAATTTTGAATTTCAGTCTTCTACCTAATACCCATCAAGAATCATCCCTAAATCTCATTCATCAATTTCAGTTTTATTTATCCATGGCATCAAACATGTACATGTTTTTTTATATATAATTTTCTTAAAATAGAATCTCAAAAAAAAAAAATTATGTTAGGTAAGTTTCTCTCTTTGTTATGTGTATGTTACGGGTGTGTGTTCTTGGTGTTGTTGTTGCCATGTCTAAGTGTGTGTTGTATATTTATGAATGTGTGTGTTTTGTTTAAGTTTTTATGAAAATTAGTTTTTTTTTGAAATTCACAATTTCTATTTGATTCATATATTTCAAGAAATTTCAGTTTGGTCCATATATTTGTGTAGTTTCCAAATTAATCATTTGAAATGAAATATGACCATTTTAACGATAAAAACTAATCGGGTCAATGAAAATGATCATAAGTAAAAAAAAAGAGTGTGATGCGTTGAATAAAAAAAATATGATTTTGATAATCAAATCTAAGAAAACTGAAGAGTTGAGCGATTTATTTTTTACAACTTTTTTTAATTATTTTATGTAACAATATAAGCTGATAGATGAAGCCGATTATCTGACAAATAAGAGCCTTTCTTTGCCTAGGAGTACTCAATGAAAGTAGTCTTATAGCCCGGCCCCCCCAAGCTTCGTTCTTACATAGGCCTAATGTCATTCTTATGCCTACGCCTTGATGGGATCTGTGAGTGAAATTCAAATTGGACTCTGGCGCCAACGATAGTAAGAAGCTCCACTCCTACCACATCGTAGTCTGAATCCCTCCTATGTTCTAAGTGAATGACAAAAAAAAATCAAATTAACTCTTAATCAAATAAAATTTAAAAAATTTGTAGTCATTCATTTTGACGAAAGAAATACTTAAATTCTAAAATACTATTCTCGAACACCCAATTTTTGGCTTGAGTACTTTAAAAAGATTTTTTTTCCTTCAAAATATAGCTTTAAAATTTTAAATACCAAAATAACATACAAGAAAACTTATGTACCAAAGTAACACTTTCTTGTTGTAGTCCGGAATTGGTAATTCCGGAATAAGGTAATCCGAAATTGTCATTTTCGGAATTCCTTTTTTTTTTTTTTACAAAACTGAATTAAGAAAATAATTTTTTCGGAAAATTCAATTCTGGAATAAGGTAATCCGGAATTGCCATTTCCGGAATTCCTTTTTTTTTTAAAAAAAAAACTGAATTAAGAAAATATTTTTTTCGGAAAATTCAATTCCGAAACTGCTAATTCCGGATTTGCTTTGCAAACAATTTTTTTGTGGCTTCAAATCCATACAGCCTACCACAAATAATAATATCTCCTCCTTTTACCTCTTCTCCATAGCACAACAACAGTCTGTAAACGAAAAAAAAAAACAGTTCAAGAAGAAGAAAAAAATAAGGAAGAAGAAGAAGAGAAGGGAGGTGGATTTTTATCAAAAAAAATTGAAAACTTCAAAAAATTGAGCATAAGAAGAACCAAAAAAATAATGTACATTTTAATCCCTCTTAATTTGTGTTTGAAATTTAAAATTAGTGTTTATTTTATTTTTTGTAAATGTAGTGATATTGTTAAATTAGGTTTTTGATCAAATTTTTTTTCAATTTTTAGAAATAAATATGAATAGAGTTTCACTTGTTTTCATGTGTTATTGGGGAAGAGATGATGAACACCCGTTTGAAGGTGAACATTTTGAAAGGGGACCAAAATGTGCACTTAGGGCTAAAACTCGGTGAAGGTACAAGAAGTTGATTAAGAAGTTAACTAAGAAAATTGGGGTAGATCGAGCTAGTGTTCAGTTGCAAGTTATTTGTAGATATCCTCATCTTGTCGCTCCCAGGGTTGCAAATTACATTCCCTTTGTAATCGACAATGATATGAGTATGAAAGTCATGCTTGATGTTTCTGCTCATTTTGGTGTGTTGAGTATCTTACAATTATATGTTAAGATGAATTTAGTTGATAATGTTCATGACATGAATACCTTTCAAATGGGTTCTTTAAGTTGCTACAGTGAGTGGGATTGATAGAAACGGAAGGTTATATGATAATTATTGAGAAAAAGACTGAACGGAAAAGACGATACAAGACGGGATTGAACCCTAATAATTGCTCACAGCAATGTTTTCTCATAAATCAATATCAAAGTCTTCCTTAGAATAAAACCTAACATTGTTTAAATACTACTAAGAAGATTATTCTAGAACCCTACCAAAATAAACCTAATTAAAATAACTCAAAATATCAGTAAAATAATAGTCTAAAAATACTAGCAATGAAATAAGGAAAACAATAAAATAATAAAAGGAAACAATCT
The DNA here is from genome assembly GCA_022495995.1 of Adenophora triphylla var. japonica. Taxonomy (NCBI): domain Eukaryota; kingdom Viridiplantae; phylum Streptophyta; class Magnoliopsida; order Asterales; family Campanulaceae; genus Adenophora; species Adenophora triphylla. The sequence goes on along the minus strand of JAFEMH010004902.1, from coordinate 91,069 downwards.
TCAGCAAATCTTCAGCAACAACTTTCATCACCCCAGACCCCGGAGCTTGAGGCGGGCGCCTGGCCATCTTGAGGCGGGCGCCTCGCTTCCAACCATCTCCCTCGGTTGTTCTTCATCGGTTGTTCTTCATACTGTATCAGGGATGGTGGAACAAGTACACAAACATATGTGAAAGAGGGAGAGGGAGCGGAAGAAAGTGAGGAAGAGGGAGGGGGTGAGGGTTGGAAATTGTATAATGATGGTGATAATGATTCAAATTATGAAAAAAATATTGAGTCGCTTCTAAATGAAGATCTTGACGATGGTTGCTTGCGAAGAACCACAAAATCATGTGTACGACAAGGGGCACCCTCGCCATCCATATAGCTTGTCCCTGATGACAATAATTTGGAGCTATGACACCTAAGTATGGCAGCCACACAACCTGATCCTCGTTCATATACGATAATTGGTCTCGGTAGCCTTGCAGGTTATGGGCGGTAACAAATGTATACGACAAGGGACCCTTCCACCTACATATGAAACAATTGACATAAAAATAATGAGTAAAAATGTGATAAAATACAAAACAGGTCATAAGAAAAATGAAGTAATTAAAATATACCTGCAACCCAATGGTAATTTTCCATTAAGTGTGTCATCTCTCTGTCTCCTAGGTTGTGTATATAACAACCTCTCTCATTCCCAAAGCTATAAAAAAATTATCATTACGTACAAAACAGATTAACTCCACCAGTATAATGTAATCAAATATAATTGACATACATGTACAATAGTCAAGAATTCACCACACCCTTTCGAATCGTGCTTAGTTGCTATATACATCTCCATATACAAAAAGGCCAACGCTGCCCTACCCCAATTGTACTCACCAATATTATTAATTTTCCTAAGCAGTGAGAGGTACATCAACTTCAATAGGTTATCAGACGAGTCTGACATAATGTATGACCCCAATAACAGAAAAATATAGGCTCGAGTATATGTCTCAATCATAAACTGTGATGCATTATTGGGAAGCTGCTCGTAAAGAGGAAAATGATCTAGAACCCATCTCATAGACACCATTTCACTTTTTTTTTTTTTTATGTCTTCGGGATATATTGCAACCCCAAATAACTTCTCAACAACCTTAGTCCATTTCTCCTTTTTCTTACTAGTTTCTGAACTAGTCACAGCCAATCCGTCTACAGGAAGACCACACAATATACTAATATCCTCTAAAGTGATCGTCATCTCCCTTACAGGTAAGTGAAAAGGTGGGTCGCCATCTCTCAATCAAAGTCTCTATCAAGTGTCAATCATATTGTAAATGCCCCAATAAATACACTCCGTAAAATTCAGCATTTATAAGTTTATTCTCTATCCTCCAATCAACTTTCCCTGGAAGCAGTGTACCACGACTAGGTCTTAAATTGAGCAGCTGTTGTCCATCCCAAATATAGTTCGATCTATGTGTCTTCTGTGAAGTCAATACATGTTGATCAACATGACTGTCTCAATATTTTTAGGCGCCCTGTGCCAAATGTGAATATGATGCCCTTAATATATACATATAATAAAACAGTACAGAATAATTTAGTTTTGGTAATAAAATAAGAAAATAAACAAATAAAAGAAAAATTTTCTGAAACAAGTAAAAGGAAAGAAAGAAAGTTAAAAAAGGCAGACAAAGGAAAAATAGACTTCAAATTTCCATGAAAATCGTGTGAGGTGATTTGATCCCAGCACCTTAAGGAAAATAAAAATAAAGTTATTCAACCAAGCTAAATGCACTACATGTTACATTATCACGTTTAATCTTATACAATTATTACTCGCATTTGGGCTAGGTTTTTGAAGTGGGAAAAAATATGAGGCCCTCTAAAATTTTGGGCCCTGTACAATTAGGCTTATTGCACACCATAAAAAACGGGCATATTGATCAATTGGCCCTGGAACAATAACGGGTTGTTGTTCATGTTGATTCATCTGAAACACATAAATTCAATAGTAAAATTTCAAAAAAAAAAAAAAACAACAATAATAAATGTGTTTAACAAATAAACTGTGTATAGAAAGATCTTAAAAAATAGCTACTACCTCCACTCCATGAAAAATAGCTACTACCTTCGTCCCATAAAAAAAAATCATACTCTTACCGTCCCATAATCAAGGTTCAAAAATCTATAAAGAAAAAAAAAAATACATTTTTGAAAATATTCATTTTGGGACGGAGGTAATATCTACTTCTACAAGCACTATATTTAATCAACATTAAACAAGCACTATATTTAATTTTAAATTAAAAAAATCAATATTTAAAAATTCAACAAGTAAGTACATAAATTACAATAACAAATTTTTTTTTTTTTTTTTTTTTGCAACAACAAGTAGTAAAGTTTTAAATTTAAATGGGACTTAAGGTGTAGCTATATTTAAGCTCAAATTTAAAATTTAACATATAAAAATTAACAATTAAGTAGAAAAATTGCAACAAATTTGTCAAACTAATTTTAACAAGCACTTGATTTCAAACCTAACTTAAGAAAATCCTAACTAGGCTAAAATTGCATTACAATTGTTTAATTTCTTGACAATCAACAATTAGGTATATAAATCATAATAGTTTTAACAACAAATTATATAAATTTGCACAAATAAATTCTTAGAAAAATTTCTATGGCTAAAATTAAGAACTCAAAAAAAAAAAAAAACTAACCTTGCAATTTTGAAAAATTTTCCTAAAATTTTCTTCTCTTCTCTTCTTTTCCTCTCAAAATTTTTTCAATAGCTTCTTTCTCCTTATTTCTTCCTTTCCTTTCTCTTTCTCTTTCTTTCCTCCTTTCCCACTTTCTCTCTCTTTCTTCTCTGATTTTTTTTTTCTCTTTCTCTCTCTTATTTCAAATGAATTCGGAATTTGCATTTTCGGAATTCAATTTTACAAAATTCCAGTTTTTCAGTTTTGTTAAAAAAAAAAAGGAATTCCGGAAATGTCAATTCCGAAATTGAATTTTTCGAAAAAATTATTTTCTTAATTCAGTTTTGTAAAAAAAAAAAAAAAGGAATTTCGAAAATGGCAATTCCGAATTACCTTATTTCGAAATTACCAATTCCGGATTCCAACAAGAAAGTGTTACTTTGGTACACAATAATTTTAGGATATTATTTTGGTATATAAATTTTTAAAAACCTATATTTTGAAAAAAAAATCTATCTATATATAATAATAAGATAGTGGTAATTTTTTGGCCATTGAGGGGTATTTTAGTAATTTCATGCGGTGGCACAATTGAAACAAAATGGGCTGAAAATACACATGGCGTTCTGCGATTAGTCCAATTTTTTTTTTATTTATTTTTTTTTAATTTTTGCCAGGTGCCGCCATTTAGAGGAAGGGTATTTTGGTCATTTCCGGGGAAAGTACTTATCACGCGCAGACAAACGAACGTTAATGAAGTTAGTTTCTTCTTTTTTTTTTTTTTTTTTTCATTTAGCTACGTGTCTTTCTTTGATTTGATGGATGGATTTCGATTTTTAACAAAAAATCCTATTTCTTTCACCTCAATTATTTTATAATAATTTTATTATTTAAAAAAAAAAAATTATACCAAAATTCATAATTTTTTCCCTCTTTAAATATAGACTTCTTTCATTTAATTTGGACACAGAAAAAATATTATTTCTTAGTATAATTTTACTAATTATCCTTTGTTTTCCTTTCTAATTTTTTTGTTTATTTTTATTGAAAAGTAAGTAAGTGTAAAATATTTTATTTAATTATAAATGATAATAATATTAATAATTTTACTAATCTTGAAAATGAAGAATATAAAATTAAATAAAAATGCCTGCAGATATGATGATTAGTTGGATGGGGTAATATGGATATTGAGTATAAAATTTTTCGATGAGACTACTTACTCCCTACGTCCCCATAAAACATTACCCCTTTTCTCGTCGCGAACGGAAAATAAGAAATAATATTATTAAGAGGTAGGAGTGGGAGGAGAGAATTTGTTTATCAGAGAATAAGAATTTGAAAAGTCACATAGTGCATTTACAAGTGTCCCATTTAATAAATAAGTATTAAAAATTTCCTTTTTAGTGAAAGTGAAACTTTAAAGTCGACGCCCAAAATAGTAAAAGGGGTAATGCTTTTACTGGACTGATGAAAGATATGTTATATGTCTATATATAATAACAAGGTTTTTGTAATTTTTTTGCCATCGAGGACATTTTGGTCATTTCACGTGGTGGCAAAATGCAAATACCAAGGCCAAAAAGCCACTGGGGAATCTCGTCATGGGGTTTTTTTTTTTTTTTTTTTTTTTTTAAACCAATTAGGACAGGGCTCGCCAACAGGGAGGGGCATTTTAGACATTTCGTTGGCACAGTATTACACGCGCCAAAAAGGGCACGTTATCTCAAAGATTTTCCTTTTTTTTTTCTTCTCTTGACACATGGCAACAAACGACGGAAGATTTCAAAAAAAAAAAAATTATCCAATTTCTTCGACCTCAATTATTATATATTAAATTAATTTTTTTTTATTTTTTTTACACCAAAATTCATAAATTTTTTTTCTCTTTAAATAGAGACTTTTTTCATTTGATTCTGACAAAGAAAAAAATTTCCTCATTTTTAAATATAAATTTCTTACTTATCATTTGCTAAATTTTAATATATATATATACGTAGTATATATATATATATATATATATATATAAATATTGGAGAATAGTAGTGATTTTTTTTGTGTCTTATTTACTCTTTTTTATATAGAACGTAAAACTCATATTAGTTTCTTGTTATAAATTTTTCATTAATTTAAAACTTATATTAGAAGTCAATATAATATAGTTTTAGCAATTAGCATAAAATAATTAGTTATAAATTGCTATCTCTCTCTATATAAAAAGACTTGCTTAAGTTTTAAAATAAACGAGGGCACATTTGTAGTTATTCGGTTAGGATTGAAAATCTATGGAGGGCAAAAAGATTGCCGAAAATGAGTAGCTTATTTAAGAAGATTTGTATATCATGTTAAACATATACATGTGCACACACATTAAAACACATTATAACAAAATATCAAGTAATTACATGAGTTATAATCTCAATTTTTATGAAATGAAATAAATTACTTTTATTAACAATTACCCAAATAAAGTGGATAGTAAATGATTTATTTTGATTCTTATTTGTTTATCAAGTTAAAATTAGCGAGAGCCGTAAATTACACCTTACTAAAGAGGCGGGTGAATGCATTAGGTTTTTTTTTTTTAACATTGGACACGTGTCATCCGTATGTGGACGGGCAATTTCGACATTTCTCGGCTGCATTCACGCGCCGACAACGGCGCGTTTATGCAGCTTTTTTTTTTTTTTTTTTTTAAGAATTTTGCCACGTGTTGGCTCCTCGTGATTACCGTCAATTTTGGTTTTTTTTACCTCATATTTCTTTACCCTCGATTATTTTATAATAAATTAATTTTTTAAACTTTTTTTACACCAAAATTAATAATTTTTTCTCTTTAAATAGAGACTTCTTTCATTTGATTCGGGACAGATAAAAATAACCCTCTTTTTCAATATAAATTTCTTAATTATCTTTTGTTAATTTTCATTTTTTTCATTCTTTTTATTAAAAATTAAATAAGTGTGAAGTATTTATTTTTAATTATAAATGATAATATATATGGTTATTTAATATAATAATAATTTATATCTATATAAAGAATAAAAAATAAAATAAATGTGGGTTTTGGTTTCTATTAAAGAATATAAAATAAAATAAAAGTGGTGGGGTAAGGGATGATTTAGTTGAAATGGTGTTTGAAGCTTTTTATAAACAAAACAATTGTGCATTTATAAAGTATATGTGGTTATTTAATATAATAATAATTTATATCTCTCTCTCTATATATATGAGGGATTGTAATGAATGTGAGTTTTGGTTTCTATTTAATAAGTGAGATGTGGTAATATGGTTATTGTGTTTATTTTAGTTCGATATATCAAATAATTTATTTTATTTTAAAAAAAATATCTTTGAAGCATAGTAAATAAAGTATTAATAAATTTATCGATTTTTCTCTTCGTCTCAAAATATTGTGTATATATAAAGACGAATATCGGGAAAGATGGCCATCAATTTTAAAATTTTGATTGAAGTGTATGTCAATATAATAAGAAATAAAGATAGTATAAATTTGTATTTTAAAATAGGGAGAGGAAGAAGTGGGTTGAGTTTGATGAGGAAGTGGGGGGTTTGGGAAAATTTCTTCTCATTTAACGAAATTGTTAGTATTTTTATGATTTTTATTTTTCTCCTAAAAATTAAATAAGTTATATTAAAAATAAATATCATAATTATGTTCATAATAAGTTAATGTAAATAAATATGACATAATTTTTTAGATGTACGAGCATGAGTTAATCGAAAGTTTCCATTTGAAAAAGAATGATATTAATTTTTACTAGATAACTGTACTATCCTTTTGGTATGAATAAATATTTTGTGTTTATTTAAAAATTTCTCTTTGTCAAAAAGAAATAAAATATCACCTTTTTTTAACTAGATTTTCAATTTTCTCCTTTTTTTACTAATTTCAATAACTTATTTCGTATGTGATAAACATGTTCGTGTGTTTTATTTACTTTTTTAAATGATAAAATACTACAGAATTGTATATAGAGAAATGCATATTCCTTATGATTTATTTTTTATTCCTATTTTATTTTTTTCTAATTATTATGTACTGACAATGTAGTTTTTAAGAAAGTATTCCATAATGTATAAACGAATTGATTTTTTGATTTATTTTAGTTCAATTTTTATCGTTTGAATATATAGTAACGCCCCGTGTATCGCACGGGAGTCAATCTAGTCACTTTAAAAATGCATAAGAAACTCCTAAATTATTCTAGAACACCCAAATTTTGGGTTGTCATAATAATGACAATAAATATTTTGACAAGTTCTCGTCTCGTCTTTCTCTAATACTAATAGTGCTCCACAATGGGAACATACATAAGTTGATCAAAAAGCACCCTTTTCTATATGGTTATGAAAACATCAAATATATAACCAATATTTAAAATATGATAAATGGTTATATATAATTCTCAATAATAAAAAATAAACATTATTACAAGAAAATTAACCAAAATAAAAAAGGGTTATGGGTTAAAATCCATGAATAGAATCAGGAGTTTTCAAATCTAAATTTAAGGTGAAAATGAAAGATATACATATCTACGGTTAATATTGAACGGTTTGGTGATTTGATTTATTGGTTCAGTCACGCGGTCTCGAACCGTGGTTTGGGGGTCCAAATCGCAGACCAAATCGAACCACACGGTTTGACAATTTTTGAAACCGAACCAAACCACTATTTTTCCCACTTTTCTAAGTAAAATGATTTACGAATTTTTTCTAAATAAAATATTTTTCAAAAAATGGTAACACCCTCACATAAACACACACCTAACTTTTCATACACCCCCACGTTACCCACCCCGCATCAACCACCCCTCCCCCATCCCCATCACCACCCCCTGCCACCCCTCCAGACCCCCCACCCGTTGAGTAAAAAAAATTAATCATTTTAAATTTATTTTTAACAACTCCTTCTCCACTCCACTCGCCACCCCTGCCACCCTACCCCCACCCCCCGTTGGGTTAAATAAAAAAAATCAATCAATCATTTTAAATTTATTTTTCTCCCCCAATTCACTTATCACCCCACCCCACCCCCCACCCCAACCCCTTCGATATTAATCATTTTAAATTTATTTTTAACAACTCCTCCCCCACTCCACTCACCACCCCTGCCACCCTACCCCCCCAACCCTCCCCCCTGTTGGGTAAAAAAAATTAAACACTTTAAATTTATTTTCCTCCCACAATCCACTCACCACCCCCTGCCACCCCACCCCACCCCTCGTCAAGTAAAAAAATTAATCATTTTAAATTAATTTTTAACAACTCCTCCCCCACTCCACTCACCACCCCCACCCCACCCCACCCCACCCCCGACTCACCGTTGGGTAAAAAAATTAATCATTTTAAATTTATTTTTAACTACTCCTCACTCCACTCTACTCACCAAAGACCACTCCTCGCCCCCGCGCCCGATCGGGTAAACATTTTTCGCAAAATATTTTATGCTAAACAAACGGAACCTTAATTGTGAAAAGTGTATGTAGTTGTTATGTTAAGAAATTATTCATAAGAATATCAATTTTTAATATATTAAAATGTATTTATTATTTTTCTTTGTACACAAAATATTATAAGTCATAGTAAAAAAAAACGATTTGGTAAATGAGTATTACTTTGACCCTAAGACTTCTGTTTGCATGATTGTATATTTGTGCGGAGATTATTGCTAGAAGCGTGCAACAATCAAGGTAAGAGATACGTTCTATATAGGGCTGTTACACGAACCGAGCCGGCTCGAGCTCGGCTCGGGCTCGGCTCGAAAAAAGCTCGAGTTCGAGTAGGCTCGAGGTGAACTCGAGCTCGAGCTCGAACCGATTTTCAAGCTCGTCATTTTTTTCGAGCCGGCTCGTGTTCGGCTCGTATGTTCGACGAGCTCTGTTCGAGATCGACTCGTTTGAGCTCGACTCGGGCTCGGCTCGTTAAAAGCTCGAATAAATTTTAGTATATATGTATATATATAAGTTGAAGCTCGAGCTCGGCTCGTTAAAAGCTCGCTTGATTTCAGATTTTTTTCAAAAAATAAGTCGAAGCTCGAGCTCGGCTCGTTAAAAACTCGTTTGATTTTAGATTTTTCAAAAATAAGTCGAAGCTCGAGCTCGGCTCGTTAAAAGCTCGTTTGATTTCAGATTTTTCAAAAATAAGTCGAAGCTCGAGCTCGGCTCGTTAAAACTCGAGTTCGGTAAAAGCTCGCGAGTAAAAGCTCGAAACTTGATTCGAGCCGAGCTCGAACATGCATTTTGGGCTCGAGCTCGAGCTCGAGAAAAGCTCGAGCTCGATATTTTTTATTCGAGCTCGAGCTCGAAACTTCAAAGCTCGGCTCGGCTCGGCTCGTTTACAGCCCTAGTTCTATAGTGTTTGAATGTTTTCAATCCTTTGTGTTAGGATTTCTTGATTTCATAAAGTATGTGCTACCAAGTGGCCGATAGTTATTTGTATTTCTTTGATATGAGCGTTTCTTTGGAATATCTTACCATTGATATGTTTTGTTCAATGTGTATCCATGATGTTTGAATTTGATTTATGTGTTTTTGTACATTGAACACCATATGTGATATTCCTCTGCCCAATTGAAAAGAACTTAAATGCTTGGTCTATACAGATTGAAATGACCTTAACTTTATATGAATTGGTCTAGACAGATTGAAACGACCTTAACTTTATATGATTTGGTCTAGACAGATTGAAACGACCTTAACTTTATATGATTTGGTCTAGACAGATTGAAATAACCTTAATTATATATCATTGGGTCTAGACAGATTGAAAATGACCTTAACTATACTCCCTCCGTCCCATAAAACCTTACCCATTTTGCTATTTTGGGCGTCCCACTTTAAAGTTTCACTTTCCTAAAAATAAAACTTTTTAATACTTCTTTATTCATGGGACCCAGTTGTCATACTCACAACAACTATCCACTTAATATTCTCTACCCACTTTCTTTCTCCTACCCGCTCACAACACCTACTTTAATAACATTATATATATTCACTCCTTATTTTCTGTTCTCAATAGTAAACGAGTAACCTAATGTGGGACGGAGGGAGTATATGATATGTCAGAATAAGGGAACGCCCTGAAAAGGCGTGGAGTCTCTTATTAAAGGATCACCCTGAAAAGGTGTGTTAAAGTCACCCTGAAAAGGTGCATAATTAAATGAAACTGACGGACATATGTGTATATAGTCTCTATCTTATTTATCTATGTGATAGTGCCACAATTTGATTTACTGAAGTATATTCTGAATTGTATTCGTAAATTATACTTTGAACTGCCTAGTTATTCTTTCTTGAGAAGTTGTTTGACTCCGTTTGTTCCGGTCATATTTTCTTAGTACCCGGAGAGATCACGTATGAACTTACGGAGCATTGTTCGCTCACCCGTTCTTCTTCTTTCCCCTCCCAGGTAAGAAGTGAATAGAGCGGAATGGTCGCATGGATAACGGCTTAGCATTTATAGAGTTATAGTTATTTTGAAGACAATAATTACTATTTAGAGCTAGTGAGTTGTATTAGCCGTTTGTTATTTAATGACATTTATTGATGTACTATACTTTAGGGTTACCGTTGAAGCATTTTATAGATATTGTTTATTTTTGGAATTTATTGTTATTATTTTTTATTATGAAAATTTGGAATCGTTACAACTTTTTATACTTTACTTTTTATACTTACAATATTTATTTATTTTTAATCTCGGTGTCGGGTCAAATTAATAACTTTAATTCGAGAAGTAGGGAGTACTAATTATTGAGACGGGAATAGGCGTCATTAACCTACATACTACAGTTGACTTATTCATATACACGGAGATAGGGAACCGTAGCAACGGGCGCTGCTACATTGTAGTTGACTTATCAATATACTCTCTTCGTCTCGGCCCATGCTTCACCATTTTTGTGAAACACGCAAATTAAGAAAGTAATATATATATTAAAAAATAATGGGAGTGGGAGAAGTGTTGTGAGAAGAAAGAAGTGAGTGGATATGATAAGTGGGATCCATAATTTAAATGTGTGAGAGAGAAAAGTTAGTGGGTATAATAGAATATTAATAAACCTTTTTCATTTTAGGAAAGGTGAAGCTTCTACCGGGACACCCATTTGGATAAAAGGTGAAGCTTCGGACGGAACGGAGGAAGTATATTCAATGGATTAAATTACACATAAAAAATTCAATTACCTAGTTAGTCAATTTTTTTACAATAATTATCCACTTATTATTTTCTACCCCACTTTCTCTTTTCAACCTTACTTTTTCTACTCATAACACATATTGTCACGACCCTAATCCTAGGCTCATTTTGGTCACACGTGAAGCACGTGGGGGTTGACTTTGCATGGCCTCATCCTTTGCTTTGTGGTATTTGATTTCTTTACGTGTTCATTTTGAGTTTTTGTGAACTACATGAAGCTTGATGTTGTTAAAGTGATCTTGGATATATAATGTCTAAGTAATGGAAATGTGTAGTAATGTGTTAACACTTGAAAACTTGAGTTGAAAGTGTTATAAAGGTATAAGGAGCTTAGTTGTAACTCTAAATTCAAGGTAGTGTTTTGTTTATTTTCAAACTTGGAGGAGCTAGAATGAAAAATGCTTTATATGTATCCTTTCTTTAGCTTCTTCAAGAAGCTTCATTACTTCCTTAGCTTTCTCATTGTTTTCTCCAGCCAAGAAGTGTTCTTAAACCCTAGTTAACCTCCTAAAATCCCAGAAATTCTTAATTTGTTTGTTTGTTGTTTTCAACCTTGAATTATTGCAAAGGGAGTTGAGTAGAGCAAGTTATCCGATTGTATCTTCTTTTCCTTGAGGTAAGTTGTTATGGTTCTTTGCTATAATTGTTTATGCTTGGTTGAAAGATGTTATACTGAGTATGTGTGATATATCTGATGTGGTTTAACAAGTTCATGGCTTGTAATTGTTGAAACCATGGACTGAATAGGATTGGGTTGAGAGGGGTTGTATTATGGGTTGATAATTGATCAAGAGAGTTTGATTGAATTGTAAGGTTTTTGTCTAGATGTTATGAGGTATAAAGAGAGCTTATTATGGGGCTAAACAGGTCTGAATATTGTGGTAATATGACCTGGGGTAGCTGAGAACAAAGGTTGCAGTTGGTTGCTATTTGCTGATGTTGGAACAGCTTCAGAACCGTAGCTTCTGGTGTTGGGCACGACTCGTGCCCATGAGCACGAGTCGTGACCAAGCTCTGGGAAGTTGTACGACATAGATGGTCTGGTGGAGCACTAGTCGTGAGCTTGGGACCAGTCGTGCAGGGTTGAGGCACGAGTCGTGCTATTAAGCACGAGTCGTGCCCAGAAGTGTGTTAAGGTGGCATGTTTGCAAGCTTTTAAACCTAGTTAAAAAGGGTACGGATTTAGTCACACTTTAACTACGCATCTAGTACAAGTTTAGTACTATACAATGGAGTTTAAAATGGGCCAAAATGAATTAGGGAAGAGCTTTAAGTATTGACCCAAAAATGCTTGAAAGGCAAGTATGGCACTTGAACCATTTTCAATATGCAGCCTTGAACCTTTTTTTAGGCTTTGAAAACCTAGTCTAACCAACATAAATTGGATTACTCTTTAACCCTAAATCTAGTACAACTTTAGTACTGCATAATGGAACTTGAATTAGTCCAAATGGATAAGGGAAAAGACTTTAAATAATGTCTTGAAAATGCTTGAGAGGCGAATGTGACACCTAAACCAAAGTTTGTAAAACTGGATATTTGACCTTGGAACCTTAAAAGAAGTTGTTTATTATTGTATTATGAGCGCGTAGGGTTACTTATACGATATTGTATCCTTACGTGATAACCTATAGAGTGTTATTTGTTCTTTTAGTGCCTAAAATGTGTAGTGCACCATTTACTTGGTTTTGGACATGAGTGGTAGTATCCTGTTGCTGGTTTATACATTGTGTAATGAATGTGTATAACTTATGTGCTATACTTTGTGCCATACGAGTTTACATATTCATAGCTAATTGTGCACATAGTGTCAAATACGTGTTGCACTGTTTCAATGGTTTAACATGAATTGCAGTACCATGTTATATATATGTTGATGTCCCATTGGGTGGACTTATTTTCAAGTATCTGTAATGTGCTTGAATATGGTATACCAGTTGGTCTTCGGGGGTATAAGAAATGCAACCACTTATGAGAAGATATTTCATAAGGTGTTGGGATGTCCTTACACTTGTACCTTTTACCCCCTTCTGCGGCCACGGATTGAGGGGTTCAGCTTCTGTGGATATGTGTAGTCATGCCACAAGATAGCGAGGCAGCTTATATAGATCTCTATAAGGGGTCGTATAAGAGGTGAAGGTACACTAGCAGTTCACCAAATGAGTGGAGTATAAGTATAACTTCCACCGTAGTACTACATATGACCCGGATGGGGAAAAAGATAAAGGGAAAGGTAACGTAACGTGTTTACTGTTTTTCCAATGTGATTGAGCAACCTGTTTATGTGTTGCATCTTGTATGGCATATTGTTGCATACATAATAGCTTGCTGAGATTTTATCTCACCCCTTCTCCCTTTATTGTTTTAGATCCCGCTGAGACAGGAAGACCGGACCAGTGAGGCCGGGGCAGGAGTTTGAACATCTTTTGGTTGTCGGGGTATGTGTTGTCTTGGGGAGTTGGGATTGTCGGTTGTTATTCTTTTGGGAAAATGTTTTGTAAATAAAACTTTCTTAAACATGGTTTCAGTTGGATTGTGTTGTAATTCAACTTGAGTTGGTTTGTTGTATGGTTGGCTTGTGTAAGCCTTACCAGTTGTATATTTGTATAAACATGTTGTGTGTGATTGCAAACAGGGTTATATATCGCCTCCGTGTAAAGAGGTTATTTTGAAATTATTTTGAAAATGATTAGTATACTTTTCAAGTTAAAGTAAATAAATTTTTTTTTGAAATGATATATTTTGGGACTCTCCATCCTGGGACACGGGTTTATAGGTCTCGGGAGTTGGGAGGAACCCACACATATTCCCTCCGTCTCATTATAAACTACACATTTTTCTCATTGGGCGTCCCATTACAAACTACACATTTCATAAAATACAAATATTTTATTATTTTTATATTAATGGAACCCACATGTCATGCTCATAACAACAATTCAATTACTCCCTCCGTCCCAGACCAAGGGTATATGGGGGGATTTCACGCTTCTTAAGAAATTTTTTAAAAAATGAATAAAAGTTAAATGTGAGATATGGATTAGTAATTAAATGTGTGATAGAAAATATGAGAGATAATGTAAAAGTTAAATGTGTGGTAGGGAATAGGAGAGAGAATGTAAAAGTTAAAAATATTTAATAGGAGAGAGAATGAGTGGGAGGAATAGTAGTTAAATGTGTGGTAGGAAATAGGAGAGAGAATGTATAAGGATATAATGAATGGTTTTTTTGTAAATATATGAAGATGATAAGGGTATTAATATATTCAAAAACTTGCCTTTTTTGAAAATGAACTCTTGGTCTGGGACGTTCCAAAAGGGAAAGATGAACCCTTGATCTGGGACGGAGGGAGTATTATTTCCTACATCACTTTCTATTTTCTATTTCACTCTTTATACTCACAACACCTAATCCACTACGTTTTTTCTTAATTCTCGTACAAATACTATTTTTGAAGATTGTACTGGGACGGAAGAAGGAGTATTCATTTATACACTTATCTCCGTGTAAGATCAGTTTTGTACATTTTCGAATGAGAAAGAGGGAGTATAGTTTTTGAAAAAAAAACTTCATTCATTTCGATTTAATCGATTTAATGTTTTTAGTTTGATTTGACACGATAATTTAAAAAAAAATGTTGTGAATATAAAAATAAAATAAAAGAGAGAAAGTGAAAAGGAATGTTTGTTGTGAAAATAATAAATGGGTTTTATTAGTATATTTTAAGTAATAAAACAATTAAAAATATTAGTCTGACATAAAATAAAAAGGAAAGTAATTTTAAACACTGTCTATACATTAATATAGTTGACCTATCTGTTTAGGGCATAGACCACACATTGCAGCAACCTGTCACATCAAGGCCACATTTTTCTTGTTGGGTTTCAAAAGGCACTTTTCGATCAAAATTCCTAAATTCAAATACTCCCTATGCGTTTCGCTATAATTTGCACAGTTAATTAATGTTTGCACGTTAATTAAGAAAAAAATTAGTGGAGTAAGTATTGTGAGTATAAAAAGTGAGGTTGGAAAGAGAAAGTTGAGTAGAAAATAGTGAGTTGATTGATATTGTGAGTATAAAAATAAAGTAGAAGAGAGAATTAGTGGGTGAAATAGTAAAGATTCTTTGCTATTTTAGAAAATGTGCAGTTTGTAATGAGACGTCCAATAAGAAAAGTGTGCAACTTCTAACGAGATGGAGGGAGTATATATTTATCCCCGCTGCATAAAAAATACACATTTCCAAAGTTTTCCTTAAATTCAAATTTGGATATTCATTTATAATTTCACAATTATTTCTTACTTCCCCGCCATATAATAAATAAATAATTTATATATTCTCTGTGTTCCATCTTAAACTGAACATTTTGTCTAACTTCAAACTAGACTTTCCAAAATATCAAAGTGTTTTTAACATTTTTCTCAGTGATTTTCTTTTCTACTTTATTTTTATACTTACAACACTAATCAATTTACTATTTCTCCCACTTATTATTTTCCTATTTTACTTTTTATATTTTACAACACCTCTCTCATATTTTATTTTTCCTCAATCACCGTGCCCAAAAAATTGGTTTGGTTTGAGGTAGAACGTAGTGAGTATATATATATATTTATTTCTTTTTTCGTTCGTTTCACGTGAGTGAAGACTGTCCAAAATGACAAAATTTTTACACTATTTCTTCACTCATTCTCTCTCCTATTTTACTTTTATACTTATATTTTCCACTCATTTTCTTTCATATTTTGTTTTTCATACTTACAAACACCTCATTCCACCAATTCTCTCTCCAACTTTCCTTAATTCTTATTCTCAATTTTTTGGTCTCCACTCGTACTCATGTGGAATGGAAAAAGTATTTCTTACTTCACCGTCCCATAATAAGTAAGTTAAATTGGGCCCAAAAGTTAGTTCCAACTGCTCAAATTAGGCCCAATCTGTATTATCATAATTATAACTTATAAGCCCGATTTTGAATAACGTCAGCATCCAGCTATACGAGAATGGGCCTGGACCCTGTTATTTATTTATTTTTATTTTTTATACACATAATATCACAAAGAAATGAAAAAAAAATAGTGTTCAAACATTTTGAAGATAATTTATTTCTCTTTTGTTTGAATTAATGAAATATAGCCTTTTTAGTGCTTGCTTAAATTAAAAAAAAAAATACATATTTTGAATTTAACGTGATTGCTCAAATATTTTCTATATAAGGTGACCAGGGCGAGCCGGGGGCGGAGGGGGCACTCGCCCCCACCCGGCGGGAAATGCGAGTGGAAATTTTTTTTCGCCCCCATATTTTTGTTATATATGTATATATATAATTAACTTCAAGATTAACATCAGTGAGTGGTGCAGTTCAGCGGTAGAAGGGGTGAAGTTAAAGTCTTTGGTCCATGTTCGAACCCTGCTACCTACATTTCAATTAATTTTATTTGTCTTCCATCTTTGCTATTTTTTCTCTTAACAATTTTGTTTTTCTCTTTCTCCTAATTTCCTCACATTTTTTCAATCTTAATTAATTAGTTAGGCTTTTCCCATTTTTTTTGTTTTTGGTCTTTCTTCCTATTATCCCAAGTTTAATTAGCAAATTTGATTTTCTTTTTTGTACGAGTAATATATTTTAATAAATTGTTTGCGTTAAATACTTCAACATTATTTCAATCGTTCTTTGAATTATTTACTTTTATCATTTTTGTTAACTAAAATACATTGTATTTCATGGATTCGACCCATTTTTTACTTGTCCGACCCGAAATTTTTTTTCGGGGGCGCTGCCCCCGAACCCCCGTGTAATCTTGCCCCCCCCTCGGCCAATTCCTGGCTCCGCCCCTGATAAGGTCCAATAAGGTTTTCGTAAACCTCCGTAGGCGGCCCACATCATAAACCATCTATAGGGCTGCCGCCCAAGACCATTTGATTTGAAAGGCGAGTCACCTCATGCTCCATCGATAAATAAAATTTTAAGTAGGGTTGCCGCAAAGCAATTTGCATCATACTCCGTCTTATATCGAAAATTAATGAGGGTTGCAGTAGACTCTATTAAGCACATCATCGTGCCTACTTCGGAAGTTTCTTGTCATCAAGGATACCAAGAAGTATGCCTCTTCTACTCATTTTCCTTTTATGATCTCAAAAAATATATCTGATTATCTGGTCGTGTTTTCTTATATATTTAAATTATCAAATATAGGGTTTGATTTCATAAGATATAAAATAAAAGGTGCATAAAATTAGTGAGTAAAATAGTAAAGATTTTTTGACATTTTAAAAAAATGAAACGGAACATCAATTTTGACAAAAAGCGAAGCCCGTTGAAATGGGACGTGGTGGAGTATATTTCAATTAACGATATCAGTTAATAGCGCTCTTTGGGCTCTCTCGTAGGTTGGCAACAACCTCAGGAAACGCAAATCTTAGGAGTAAAGGGAAGACGACACATAAATGTCGGCTACCCTTTCCCATACGGAGTAGCGGCGCGTGAATTATCAAACTCCGGGATTGTTAATCCAAAAGCGAAGCATTTCACGCTCCGGCGAAAGCGCGTAGCTTCCTTGTTTTACTCTACGCAGCTCGACCCCGCCGTGTCGCCTCCTCCCTATCTCCCTCCACATATAGAAACAGCTGCCATTATATACATCAAACAGCCGTCATCTTATTAACCTCTTCCTCTCTCTCTCTCTCTCTCCTCGCTTTCTCTCTCTACAATACTGCCATTTATACCGCTCACGCTCCTGCCATTTCGTTCAACAAGACCTCCCTAGGTTGAAACGGCTTTTGGTTTTTTCTTAGCTTCAATTCATGTCTAATTTCAACCGTTCTATGAATGTATTGAATTACCCTAAAAATTATTTACGAAAATAATGTTTATTTGTTGGTTCAATTTGTTCTTAATTTTCCCAATTCGATCTAATATTTGTGCTTATATGATGAATTTCAGGGCCAACAATCTGGTCGTAGGAGCGGAAGGAAACACAATTATAACCAATCCTGGGCTCCAAGGGTATACTTTACAGTATATATTAATTTTTTGCTCCCTTTTTTTTTCTTCAGTTTTACCTCTTAATTATCATGTTTTACAGTATATATTAATTTTTTGGTGTTTGAATAGTAATTTGTGATCTCTAATGTTTTGATGATTAAAGATTTGATTTTGCATTAATTATTTCCTTACCTTATTGCTTTGGCAATTTGGTGGATTTTGGTATTCAAAACCTTGAATTTCTTGAATTTATATACGCTTCTTAATGCAATGGTGTTATCAATTCTCCCTTAGCTTGAAAACCTCGTAAATGAGAGACAAAAAAGGAATTGAAAAGGGTAAAAGAAGCTAGGGTATAAGGGTACTGAAGGGAGGCAGTGCTAATTAGTAAATGTGAAAGTAGTGTGGCAACAAATCGATGCATGCAGAACAAAAATCTAATTGTAGCACTGTCTGATTTGGCTGTAAGAGTTGTCTTTAGCTGTCGGTATATTTCATTAAAAGTAAATTTCTTTGTACGAGACTGTATATTAGCTATCATTCCGGACTCCGGAGGGCTTGGAGGATCACAAGAATGATAAATTTTTCCAATCTGTTCTCGTGATCAGTTGTTTTGGTGATTTTTGTTTTCCCGTTTAAACTTCATTTATTGGAAATTCATATTTTTTCTTCGAAATCTTGAATTACTTGAATTATGTATATGATCAATAATATTTTCAATGTTATTCTAGCTTTAGCCCTCATTTTAAAAAAAAAATTAAAAATGAAAGAAGTCATTTTAGTAATTTATGCTTGATTAGTAATTTGTTTGTGTGTGATCTCTGATGTTTTGATGATCAAAAATTTTACTTTTGTTGATTATGCTGCCTTCATGCATTTCCAATTTGGTGGATTTTAGTATTCAAAATCTTGAATTTATTCTCAATTTAATGTTGTTATCAATCTCTTCTAGCTTTAACCCACATATATGAGGAAAAAAAAAGAGAAAGAAATAGAAACGGGTAAAAGACGCTAGGATACCGAAAGAGAGGCAATGCTATAGGATACAAAAATCTTGTCATAGCACTGTCTGATTTGGCCGTAAGAGTTGTATTTAGCTATCATTTCAGAAGACTTGGAGAATCACACAAATGATAAGTTTGTCCAGTATGTTCTACTGATTAGTTGTTTAAACTTCATATATTGAAAATTCACTGCCTTTTTGGTTTTAAAATCTTGAACTAATTGAATTATGTATGTATATTGCAATCATATTTTCGATGTTATTCTAGCTTTAGCCCTCATTTATTGAAAAATGAAAAAAAAAGGGTTGAGTAACGGAAAAGAAGCTAGGATATTAAAAGGAGGAAACATTATAACGATCACTCACAAGAGGGCAATACCTTATTACTAAACGTGTGTACGGAATGTAATTTTGGAATAATAATTTCAACTATGACATGTCAGCATTTTGTAATGCTAGTCTAGCCAGAAATAGATTCAACAAGTAGAATGTAGAGCGAGTCGCGACAGCAATTGATTTGCAAGCTAGTCATGACACCTTCTGGTTTGTCTTTGGGAGTTGTCGTTAGCTGTCAGCGTGTCATTGAACGTAAGCTCTCTTTGTTTATGGATTGTATAATACTCCTAGTTATATTTCCGGAAATTTTGGAGGATCACAAAATATCATATATTTTTTTCCATAACTGCGGTGATACAAACATTTTACAGCTGCGAAATATTTTTCATGCTCAACTCATATCATCTTCGAAATTACGAAAGTTCTTATGAATAGATTTGTGTCATAAGCGATTCTTGACTGCTTAAGTCACTTGTCCAGCAGAAATGAAGGAAGATTTTCTAGTCTCCGAGTGTAGCAAACTAAAAGTGCGTTTGGTCCATTGTAGTTTGAATAGCATGAAAAGATGTTGTTAGAGAGCACCCCTATTACGTTAGTAGATTTTCATTGAAAATTAATTGAGGCTAGTAACATAACTTTGTATATACAGAATGTAATTTTGGGCTATGCTCTTATTAACATGCCACTTTACTTGGAACATGCAGGTGTTTTCTCCTTTTGACATTGGATTAAAAGAAGTTTTTTTTTTTTACCTAAAACCTGGTAATTTCTGATTTTTTTAGGGATGCCTAACTGATCAAACAAATGAAAGGACAGGGAACAGATTCTATGTTCCCAGGCAGGTATGACCATCCATATATTTCCTTACTCCTTAGTTGTTTTTTTTGATGTTATATATGGAAGTACTGTTTATTAGTTTTATTTTATCAAATACCTGGGAAAAATGATCTTTTATTTGATGTTCAATAAAATACAATTCGATTATCATATTTAATTGTATGAGAAACTATTATTTGTTGGATTACATGTCCCAGTGTAACTGTTTACTTGTTGTAAATACCTATCCGAGTTGCGGTCTATTTAGGATCTCAACTTCCAATTTCTTGCTTGTCCGTGCCAAAGAAAAGTTGTATAACTTTTAATGCCAGTCATACTAGCTTATATACATTTAGTTGATGTCATTTTAGAATTCTTAACTTTCTTACTTTTCACTCTTCAAAAAAAAAAATAAAAAATCTTTCCTACTTTTTGTCTATGTTTGAGAAGATGACTTGTCTTCGTTTAGTGTCGGCACCAATGAGCTCTTGCTCTAGTGGTGTTCCCTTCTCTCTTCTAATGGTTAGGGGTTCGAATCTTATCGGGGATAAAATTATGGACACGCTATTATCTTGTTGAAGATTTCTCTGTAGCCTATTATAGGTGGGTTAATTACAAAATATGGCCAGAAGTACATAGGTCGTCCCTAGAATGGCCCTCAAGTTTTTTTTTTTTTGCCAAAACTGGGCTCCAAATGCAATTTTTACACCAATTGGGGGCTTTTTGATGGAAATCATTAGAAATCTCGTTAATATATCATGTGTCGTGCACGTGATTAACAAAATGGATTGTTTTGAAGTTGATTTTGAGTTAGTAAGGGGTGAAATGAAAATTCTTAAATTTAAAGGTTGATAATTTAAAAAAAAATCCAAACTTTTTTTTAGTAAGAAAAATTCCAAACTTTAAATAATCATGTTTACTTTTTTTCCAAAGTAATTATTTTTTTCCGAATACTCCCTCCGTCCCGGCCGAAGTGTCCCAAAATGGGTTTGGCGCGGTAATTAAGGAAAGTGATGTAAGAAAGA
>JAFEMH010004902.1:0-65000 GCA_022495995.1 Adenophora triphylla var. japonica | reverse complement strand
TTTTTTGAAATCTGAAAAGATTTTAAGAAAGCTACTCTTTCTACTGGGGGTGAGTGGAAATTCTAAGTTGCATAGGGACTTTTTGGTACTTCATTTTTTAATTCCTTCACTTATGTCTGAAATATTGTTGATGTGGTAAGAGCAGTCTTACTTGACTCTTTTGCATTTCAAAATGACCTTTCTGTGATAAAACTTCCCCTCCTCCTCATTACTCAGGATTCTAACGGCTGGAACATGGAGGGACCCTCACACAGCTCATGGTCTGACGACGATTTTGACAGTCACCCACAAGGAACCGGTGTGTTCCATCCAAATCTAGAACTTATCAACAAAAACGAGGTTGTCGAACAACAAGAAAATGAAATTATCCCAATTGATGTCCTCCCAGATGACCTGCAAGAACGCATTCTTGCCACTCTCCCCTTAGTAGGCCTTTTCAAAGCCTGCTGTGTCTCTCAGAAGTGGAACCATATAATACGAGCAGAGAAATTTGCGTTGAATGACGAAAATGCTCTCTTACGAAAACCTTGGTACTACATGTTTACAAGCTCCGATGAACGGCTGGGATATCTCTATGATTCCGGTTTAGGAAGATGGCACAATTTTGAGCTACCGTTTGTCGTACGACATACATGGGCTGTTTCTTCATCGTGTGGTTTATCTTGCTTCATGGATGAAGAAAATGGGCTTGATATGTACGTTTGTAACCCTATTACCGGGAGGTACGTAGAATTCGAGAAACCTTCCGCCCCTGGATTTGCTGTTTACACAGCTCTCGCCTTTTCTGCTGACCAGTCAAACCTTGACTACACCGTCGTAGTTATCAGAGCCATACAAGCGTCTGAGGATTTTCTCAGATGGGATGTTTTTTTCCACATTTACCCTTCGGAGAGAAAGACGTGGCTACCTCCGATGATGAGAAGAATGGACGGGTGGAGGCCAGGAAATGTAGCTGTCATCTGCAACGGCGTATTATACTTTTTAGTCTACGCTACAAGAACAGGTGATATTCAACATACTCACGGGGTGATTGCTTATAACATCAATAGTCTAAGAAGCATTGACCAACTGCCAGATGACCTTTCACTGGAGGATACAATCATATATGCACCATGTTATCTCACATGCGGTAGATTAATGAATTTGCAGAATAAGCTTGTGATGGTGGGAGGTATTGCTAGACGTGACCGGCCGGGGACAATTCGGGGAGTCTGGATTTGGGTTCTTGAAGAAGAGGGTTGGGTAAAGATTACCCACATGCCAAACAACATATGGCAGGGATTCGGGGAATTTGATGAAGTATTTGCGAGCAGTGGGACAGGAGATCTTATTTACTTACAGAGCTATGGAGGAACCATTCTGGCTGTGTTTGACCTGAACTCCAAAGAGTGGACTTGGTCAAACAAGTGCCCTATGGTAAAGAAATTTCCGCTTCAGCTTTTCTCTGGGTTTTGCTTCGAGCCCAATCTCAAGGTTTGCCCCTAAACGAGTCTCCTCAAATTTTGATCTTCAGAATTTCTGGCATTGTACAACCATTTGAATTTCTTGTTTCAACTGTTGGTTCTTTGGCAAAGAGTTACCCATTTAATTAAAGATTTTTTTTTCATCTTATTTTCTTTAATTAGAGAGCGAGACTTGGCGCAATCTAAGGTTAAGCCGATCTTCGGCTTTGGTGGACTATAAGGCCAAGGGCTCGAACTCGACAAACAACCTCTCGCAATTGTCAGTAAGGCTCTAAAGAAATCTGCCCATCTCCCAACCCCGTCATGGCGGGAAGCGGGGTTTGCCCCTTTTTTTTTAAAAAAAATTTCTTCAATTATGTGGTAAAATTGTGTAGAGTATTGGTTGAGGTTGTTGGAAAATTAGGACCACAGACCTCAATCAACAGCTCTACATTTAATACAAACTCTGTGTGGTCTAAGAATATCCATTTAAGATGTCATCCTAGCCAGTACTCACTATACTTGCGCATAAATTCACTTGCAGGGTTTTAGAAAGCAGTTTCAGTCTGATTGATTGTTGTCGGCCTGGATCATTTAGTGACATTGTTGTTGGATTGATATACATTGGTTACGCGCTCTGATTGTCGGTTGTTGGATCATGTTAGCGTAACAATATGATTGTCGTCTATTGGATCATTAGCGATAATAACAGAGTCTCGCGATCTGATTGTCGATTGTTGGATCATTTAGATACGTGTCATGTCAGCGTAACAGTCTAATTGTCGATTGTTGGATCATTAGCGACAATAACACAGTTTAATTGTTGTCGAATATTTGATTATTTAGTGATACATGTCTTGATGTAAAGAACGCAGCGGAATAGTAACAATAAGGCTTGATCGAAATCAAAACCTTCTGCAAGGAATCGCAATTCCTTAGAAACAAGAACTTCCGAAGAAATCCTTCTGCAAGCCAATAAATTGACCAAGGGTTTGCAAAATGCAAATATGAAATTAATTGATAAAAGTCTAACTCAACAAAATAAACCCAAAAAGTATTTATACCTAACACACCAGTTGTAAACCTAATTAAAAACGGAATTTAAAACAATCCAAAAATATCCCTACTTAGTTTCCAAAACAGCAACGATTTTAAAGCTGTTACCAAAATCCCGTCACATGGGCGGTCGCCCATCCCTCCTGTGCGGTCGCCCACCAGTCCAGACGTATTTCCGACGTTCCCAATCACACATGGGCGGTCGCCCATAGCACGTGGGCGGTCGCCCACCTGTCCAGATCCCATATCTCGTCCCTCCTTGGCCTGAATCGTCCCAACATGTACGACATCATTCGCCCCGACTTCAAAAGGATTCGTCCCCGAATCCATATCCAAATAAAGGGGAATATCCGGGTGGAATTCGACCAAATCCGAAACATTAAAAGTATTAGAAATGTTCCACCCCACGGGCAAATCAACAACATAAGCATTGTCATTGATCTTCTTCACTATCCGGCAAGGTCCAATCTTCTTGGGGTGAAGCTTGTGGTACGTACCTTGAGGAACTCGTTCCTTACGCAAATGCACCATCACTAGATCACCAACATCAAATACCTTCAAACGACGCCGCCTATCCGCAATCTCCTTATACTTGGCATTAGAAGCTTCAATGTTTTTCTTGACCTCCGTCTAAACCGCATCTATCATCTCCGTCATGTTTTCAGCTGCAATACTATACCCCAGAACTCTAGGCAAAGGAATCAAGTCAAGAGTATGCTTAGGAGGACGTTGATACACTATCTCAAAAGGAGTCTTCTTCGTAGTTCGATTCGTCATGTTGTTGAACGCAAATTCAGCAGTTGATAATGCCAAATCCCACTTCTTCGGATACTCACTGCATAGACAACGAACCATAGAACCCATGGTCCTATTCACAACCTCCGTTTGGCCATCTGTCTGCGGATGAAAAGAACTGCCGAACCGCAAGTCTGCTCCGAAAATACGCCACAAAGTACGCCAAAAATGGCTAAGAAACTTAGTATCACGGTCGGATGTAATGGACTTCGGGATCCCATGTAGACGGACAACCTCCTTGAAGAACAAACCCGCGATGTGAGAAGCATCATGCGTCTTCCTACAAGGGATAAAATGAGCCATCTTCGAGAAACGATCCACAACCACGAAAACAGAGTCATTGGCACGTTGCTTCCTCGGAAGCCCCAGCACAAAATCCATGAAAATATCCTCCCAAGGTCCATCCGGAATAGGCAGATGGGTATACAAACCCGTATTTTGAGACTGACCCTTGTGGATCTGACAAACCATACACTTCTGAATAAATCTGTGCGTGTCTCTACGGAGATGTGGCCAATAAAACTTCTTTCCAACGAGCTCAACCGTCTTGTCTCTCCCCAAATGCCCCTGCTTGTGGATCTCTGCAATAAGGCTTTCACGAACAGAACCCTGTGGAATACATAATTTGTCCATATAGAACAAGAAACCGTCCTGCAAGAAAAACAACCCAACAGGATCCCCATCTCTACACTTCGCCCACTCATCTGCAAAATCATCATCAGTGGCATACAAATCCTTCAAACAATCGAAACCCACAACCACATTATCCATTGTCACCAATAAGTTGACCCTTCGACTCAGGGCATCCGCTACCTTATTATGTTGTCCACTTTTGTGTTTAATAACAAAAGTGAACTGCTGCAAATAAGCAACCCAACGAGCATGCATACGATTAAGCGGCTTCTTACCA
Source organism: Adenophora triphylla var. japonica (assembly GCA_022495995.1). Taxonomy (NCBI): domain Eukaryota; kingdom Viridiplantae; phylum Streptophyta; class Magnoliopsida; order Asterales; family Campanulaceae; genus Adenophora; species Adenophora triphylla. Next base: position 60,797 of record JAFEMH010004902.1, on the reverse strand, counting down.
TTCATATACTTCAATGCCTCATGATCGGTATGAAGAATGAACTCACGCTGCAACAAATACTGCTCCCAATGCTTGATAGCCTATGCCACCGCATAGAATTCAAGCTCATAAACAGTCTACTTCCGCTTAGCTTCTTCCAACTTCTGGCTCATGAAAGCAACCGGTTTCTTGCCTTGAAGCAAAACAGCCCCTATACCAATCACCGAAGCATCCGTCTCTAATTCGAAGGGTTTAGAAAAATCAGGTAGGACAAGCAAAGGTGCACCAGACAATTTCTCCTTGATCAAAGCAAAACTAGCTGTCGCCTCATCATTCCAATGAAATTTCCCTTTCTTCATACATTCCGTAATCGGAGCCATAATAGTGCTAAAATTCCAAATAAAACGACGATAGAAAGTTGCAAGACCATGAAAACTACGAACCTCACTGACTGTCGTAGGTGTAGGCCAATCACGAATAGCACGAACCTTGTCCTCGTCCACCCGAATACCATCTGCAGAAACAATATAGCCCAAGAACAACAAATGATCAATCATAAAACTGCACTTTTTGAGGTTCACATACAACTCATTGTCCCTCAAAGTTTGCAGAACTGCCCGAAGATGCTCCATATGCTCCTCCTCCGACCTGCTATAGATCAAAATATCATCAAAATAAACCACCAAAAATTTACCATTGTAAGGTTTCAGCACATGGTGCATCAATCTCATAAAAGTACTAGGAGCGTTTGACAACCCGAATGACATCACCAACCACTCATACAAGCCCTCCTTGGTCTTGAAGGCGGTCTTCCACTCATCCTCTGGTCGAACACGAACTTGGTGATAACCACTCTTCAAATCAATTTTGGAGAACACCTTGGAACCCCTAAGCATGTCCAACATGTCATCCAAACGAGGAATCGGAAATCCGTATTTAACAGTGATTTTGTTGATTGCTCTACTATCTACGCACATCCGCCAAGTGCCATCCTTCTTAGGAACCAGTAGAGCCGGGACTGCACATGGACTCATACTCTCCTGTATATAACCCTTCTTCAATAAATCTTCCACCTGTTTACTCAAAATCTCATGTTCTGCGGGACTCATCCTGTAGTGTGGGAGGTTAGGCAAAGAAGCACCTGGCACCAAATCAATATTATGCTGAATATGACGCAAGGGAGGTAACCCTGCAGGAAGCTCGTCAGGCATAACATCACTATACTCATCCAATAAAGACTGCAGGGATGTAGGAACCAAACTAACCTGTCCCAAAACTCCCTTTTGCACCACCGCAATCACAAAAGGAGCATCCACAATATCCTCCGAAAACTCATGGGCAGTACACAAAGAAATAATAGGCTTCCCTTTTGGTTTACTACTAGAACCAATTTTCAAAGCATGCAAATGAAAACGCACCCCATCTTTCGTAAAACGTATAAAATTCTCCCGGCCATTATACACAACACCAAGATCATATTGCCAAGGCCTACCCAACAATACATGGCATGCAGACATATCTACTATATCACATAACACATCATCCTTATAGCTACCAATAGAAAGAGGAATAAGGCATTGCTCATGTACCTTAATAGTGCCCACGTTGTTGATCCACCCCACAGAATAAGGAGTAGGATGCTTGCGTACCTCGAGCTTTTATTTCTCCACCAAACCCGAGACACTAGGTTTTCACTGCTCCCACTATCAACAATGATCATAACAGCAGAATCAATAACCTTCCCCTTGGTGCGAAAAATGTTGTGTCGCTCCGGATTGGCCTCCTCCGCAGGGGTAGTCAACATAAGCTTTCAGACCACATAAGATTCGTGCTTTTCCTCCTCGTCATCATCTCCATTGGGATCTACATGTACCACGTCCACATCCTCTTCATTCACCCCGTCATCATACTCATCGCGCTCCACCATATTAACTCCCCTCCGTTGTTGCGAACAATTATTGGAAATATGCCCGGGCTGATTACACCTAAAACATTTATCTCCATAATGTTTTGCATAAGGATTATTACCTTGTGCGTTGGTGTTTCGACGAGCCGGTGGGTTTTGTGTAGGTGTCGGAGGTGTAGTCTTCTTGCCATCATCAACCTTCGGACCCGCAACTTGGGAAATCTCCTTGCCACCATCAACATTAACACCCGACGACTGTCCTTTGCCACTCGAAGAAGAAGCATCACCAAATCGCCTAAATGTAGTCGGAGCACGAAACAGAGTTGCCAACTGTCTTTCCGCCTTCCTCGCCCTATAAATTGTTTCATTCAAAGAGTAGGAAGTAAACAACTCTATATGATGTTTGATATTACTCGGAGTCCCGACATAAATCTAGCAATCATCTGCGACTCTGTCTCATATAAATCAGTGCGTGCCGACTGTGCATAGAAATCATGAACATATTCATCAACAGTACGACTACCTTGCTTACAAGATAAGAATTTCATATAGAGATCCTGATCATGATTTCGTGGAAGAAAACGATCCCTTAACTCCCTCTTCATGTCGTTCCAATAACGAATTTCGGGCTGCCCTTCACGCAACCTCTGCCTAGTCAATTGATCCCACCATGCAGATGCACCACCCCGCAATTTGTAAGCAACATATGGGACTTTACTATCTTCTTCAATATGCATCAAACGAAAGAATTTTTCAACCTCCGAAAGCCAATCTAAGAAATCTTCCATAGATAACTCACCATTAAAAGCCGGAATATCCGCCCTAATCTTAGGACGTTGGTCATGTGGAGGCGCTGCCCTGGCCTCCCTTTCATCATTATCAGAAACCTCCCCGTCCATCGGCTCATCACGGTGGAGATTTTCCCCGCGAGGACCTGCCCGATGCTGTGGATTGGCATCACCGCCACCACCTACCCGCAACTGCACCAAAGCCGCCAATAATTCTGCATGTTGTCGATCGGCCAACCGCATACGTTCCGTGGCTGCTGCTTCCATGCGTTCGAGGATTGCAGTGATGTCGTTCCTCCCATCGTTTGCCATCACCTCGTCGGAGAACCCTAAGATCGTCCGATTTCTGATACCAACTGATGTAAAGAACGCATCGGAATAGTAACAATAAGGCTTGATCGAAATCAAAACCTTCTGCAAGGAATCGCAATTCCTTATAAACAAGAACTTAGAAGAAATCATACGCAAGCCAATAAATTGACGAGGTTTGCAAAATGCAAATATGAAATTAATTGATAAAAGTCTAACTCAACAAAATAAACCCAAAAAGTATTTATACCTAACACACCAGTTGTAAACCTAATTAAAAACGGAATTTAAAACAATCCAAAAATACCCCTACTTAGTTTCAAAAGCCAGCGATTTTAAAGCATTGCCAAAATCGTCACGTAGGCGGTCGCCATCCACTCTGTGCGGTCGCCCGCGGAGACGTATTTAGGCGTTCCCGATCACGCGTGGCGGTCGCCCGCGCACGTGGGCGGTCGCCCGCTGTCCGAATCCCGTATCTCGTCCACTCGCTTTGAATCGTCCCAGCATGTACGGCCGTAATACATTGCATGTATTACACGTTGTTACTCATGATTGTGTTGTTGGAAATAATTACACTATCAAATATAATTCGCAAGAATAGATCAATATATCTCCAGTCATTGCGTCGGAATCGGAATCAGACTTTGACGAAAATGAAGAACCGGAGAGGCTCTTCTAATCCCTTACTCTCTCTCTCTCTCTTTCTCTCTCTATGATGGTGTGTTTTTCTGAATAGGTAGAGTAGGATTAGGGATCTCCAGGACTGATATTTATATACTCCTTACATCAAAGAGTAGTGGGTGGTTTTCCCATGTTAATGAAGTGAGTTAGGTTGGTGGGAGGTTAGGAGCGGTTGCCGGCGATTACTCCCTCAACCATGTGGACCACTAACAGAGGCAAAGCCAACATTCTTCCACTTGGTCCACAAATTTTACCATATATCTTAACGAGGGACAAAATGCATGAATCATGATGATAGGTTCTCTAACTATGAGTATTATCTTTCATGTATCACAATACACTTAGTACCTAAAAAACTAACCCAAATAACTTAATGAATAAACCCTATGATTACAGAAAGTATATACTCCCTCCGTCCCGCTACAAATCACACTTTCCTCTTTGGGCGTCCCGCTACAAATCACACTTCCTAAAATGACAAAGAATCTTTACTATTCCCCCCACTCATTCTCTCTCCTACATTATTTTAATACTCACAACACCATTATAATTTACTATTCCCTCTACTCATTCTCTCTCCTATTTTACTTTTACACTCACAACATTTACTCCCTCCGACCCACCAACATTGATACCAAATTTCTGGGCACGGGGATTAAGAAAAATTAAGTGAGAAAAAGTGAAAGAAAATGTTGTGAGTATGAAGAATTAAATAGGAGAGAGAATGAGTGGGAGGAATAGTTAGGAGAGCAAATGTTGTGAGTGTAAAAGTGAAATAGGAGAGAGAATGAGTGAGGTAAATAGTGAAGATTCCTTTGCTATTTTGGGTAGTATCAGTTTTGGTGGGACGGACCAAAAAGGAAATAAGTATCAGTTTTGGTGGGATGGAGGGAGTATATCATTATTTCTTTCCTTAATCCACGCGTGTACAGTAACTGAGTGATTTCTAATGGGACGGAGGATAGTATATAGTATCATACAACATGCCTCCTGAAAATGTGTTTAAACATTAAATTATATTTCCTCCGTCTCAAAATGTTTGTTCCATTTGTTCTTTTTGTTGAACTTTGACCACAAATATATGATAATTTAATTATGTTCATGAAATTCTAAAAATTTCTATTGATTCACCATTAATAATATTATCAACAACAACTTTTAGAATTTTATGAACATGATTAATCTCTCATAAATTTGTGGTTAAAACTCAACAAAAAATTCAAATAGAACAAACATTTTGGGATGAAAAGAGTATACTCCCTCCGTCCCGCTAATATTAGCACACTTTCCTTTTTGGGCGTCCCGCTAATATCCGCACACTCCCAAAAAGGAAACTTTATATTAATAAAATATTCACCCAACCCCACTCATTCTCTCTTCTACATTATTTTAATACTCACAACACCATTATAATTTATTACATCCTCCACTCATTCTCTCTCCACTCATTCTTTTACACTCACAACATTTTATTAAAATATCATATTTTTTAATTTTCGTGCAAACAGTGTTTGTGCTAATATTAGCGGGACGAAGGGAATATGTATAATCAATCAATACAAGTTATGCTAATCAAGCATAGTTTATAAAACACATTTAAAATTGAAATTAATCAATCACATCGATTAATAATTGGAAATGCGTCTACAGGTCATATCAGATTAAAGTTTTGTTGTTCCCATTATCAGCCCATGCATTTGAATTGAAAGTGGTTCATTGTTATTCATGATTGTGAGTTATTTGATTATTTAGGAAAATCTGTCAAATGTAATACTCTCTCTGTCCCACTTCAAAAAGATGGTTGTAGGATAATATTTCACATTTTTTAAATTTTTTTTAAAAAAATAAATAAAAAATTACAAGTGGATAGAATATTAGAAGAAAGAGAATGTAAAAGTTAAAACATTTATGATAAAATCTCTTTTTGATTGATTTTTCTTTGAATATGTTAACATTATAAGGGCATAATGAACGATTTTTTTGTAAATATTTACATTATAAGGGTATAAATGTTTGAAATACTATTCAAAATTTGTCATTTATGGAATGAAACTCTTAATTTGAAACGAATCAAAAGAGAAAGAAGGAGTCTTGGAGTCCGCTCCCGAGTTTTAAAGGAAGAGAAAAGAAAGGAAGAGGAGAGAAGAGAAGAGAAAAAAAGGAAAAAGAAAAGAAAAGAAGAGGGGAGAATTTAATATTTTCAAGACATGCTCCTAAGTTAGGAAGGAAGAGGAAGAAAATTAAAGTAAATTACATTTATACCCTTAAAGAAAGAGGAAAGAATGTTATATTTGAACGGTAAAATAGGTATAGCAAAAAGATTTGTTAATGAAATTTTATTTCCTTCCAATTTCTCACTTTTGAAAGGAAAGTGTATGAGGGAAAATTCATAAAAATTTTCTTTCCTTTCCTTCCACTTCTTCCCTTAAAAAACTCGGGAGCACACCTTGGGAGGAAAATTTATTATATTTCCTCCCGCATTCTTTTCTTCTCTCATTTTTGAACTCAAGAGCACACCCTTGAAGTGGGACGGAGGAAGTAATATGTTTGTCAACTGTTAGATTTTATAGATTTTTAGTAAGATATTATATGTATAACATTTTACGACTTAATTATGTTTTTGCTACATCAACCAACTGAGTCGGCCGTTGGATCAATGGATTTCCAACACTCATCAATCAAACATACTCCCTCCGTCCCGTTCGAAAGGACACTTTTGGTCAATATAAGTTAATTTTGACCCAAACATAAATGCAAATCTAATTATCTTATTGAAATTCTAAAAATTGTTATTGATAAATCATTAAATGGTTTATGAATAACAATTTTTAAAATTTTAATAAGATGATTAGATTTGCATTTATTTTTGGATCAAAATTAACTTATATTCATGATCAAAAGTGTCCTTTTGAGCAGGACGAAGGGAGTAATAATTGTGTGACTTACTAGTTACTAGTAGTAGTAATTTCATAGGATTCTCCAAGATAATAATTAAAGGTTGATGTCTATGAGAGTAGATATGGCATGAATGCATAATTGCCCTAAAGCCCCCTAACAAAGACAAAATTCTTAACTGATTGGACTACACTTTCCCCTACGACAACATTCTACAAATTCAACAGCTTTTCGAGAAATACTATGCTGTGAATTTTGATTAGATTTGCACGTGTGTTTAGCTTTTTGTTCGTAATTTACATAAGTTTATTGAGATTTACATTTCTCCCTTTTGACCAGCAAATCTTCATCATCATTTTCTTCTTCTAATTGCTATTGAATTTGGCACTAGTCCTCGCAAGCTTTGCTTATACTTTTTATATTGTCAGTTCAATCAAGTTATATATTCTCGTACTGTTATATTTAATGAAAGAGATGAATTTTAATTTTAGCGGGATCGCAGCTACCAAATCAATTTCAACCAACTACAGACTAAAAAGATGTGACGAGGCGAACACCGCTTGTTGTAGCCCACCAACTCACTTCGCATGAGTGGTGCTCGAGCCCTTTTTCCATCTTGAAGAAGTGAAAACTATTCACTATTTAATTTTTAGATATTTCATTTAAAAATTCACAAAGTAGTGGTTCAGCGGTAGAAATCATTTCAATCGTCACCCAATCGTCGTGATACGGTATAGATATAATTTGATCTCATTGCATCTTGGTCATTAAAAAAAATCATCTAAAAATGTCATTTTCAATATTTAAAGTTATGCCCAATAATTAAATTCGCTCTTTGACAATGTTCTCAGTTATTTTTCCATCTAAAAAGTAAAGAAAAACATTTGGTAGTGAGAAACAAAAATAAAGAGCCAAAAGAGGAGGTTAAAATTGTATCAAACTCATTCAACTAATAACAATTTGTTATTTTGTACGTTTCATTATTTCAATTAATGACATTTTTAAATGACAAATTTATATTATTTTTATTTAATAGGACTCATTTATTATACTCACAATAATAATTTTCTTACTATTTATTTTACTCATTCTCTTTCATGTTTTATTTTTATCATTAAAAAAAACGACTCCTTTACTCACTCGTTCTCTCTCCTCTTTTATATAATACTCCCTCCGTCCCATAATAATATGTAAAAAGATACATTTTGAGTGTTCTACAATAATTTGCAAAATCCCAAAATGAAAATAAAATTCACTTTTCTCTACTCACAACAATTATCCACTTACTCTACTTTCTCTCTCCTACCCAACTATCTATCCTCACAAAACAACACATTTATCCCTTTTTACCTTAATTCTCGTGCCTTTTGCGCATTTTTCATGTACGGAGGAAGTATTTCTTAATTTCGTGGTAGTAGGCCATAGACACGTCCCCACATGAATCATTTCAGTCCCCACCCTTCCCTTATTGTACCTCCCCTTCCATGGAAGATCATACAACAACAACAACGACAAAAAATTCACTTTTTTTTTTCTCAAGAAAATCCAAGAAATGAATTGGTAAAATTGTGAAATTTGAAGGGCTGTAGTTAGAATCACCGTGGAAATTCAAGAGAGAAAGCCGGTTTTGTTGAGGGAGGAGAAAAGAATAGTACATGAAGGTTGAAGTCTTGAGAGAGCAAGTGGGGTTCTAGAGAGAGAGATGAAAAGGGAAGAAGGGAAAGGTGGGGAAGGGGAAGTAGAAAAGAAAGAAAATTTGGTGGAAAAGTTGAAGAGAGGAATACTTGTGGTGGGGAAAAGAGGGGGACAGACCACTCCAGTACAGCCCTACTGGAGGTTCCAACATCAATTACCAGCGCACTTTAGCCACAACGGCGCGCAAGATAGCATCTTTAAGACTAGGGAGGAAGAAATCTCTCTGAATTTTCCTGCTGTTTCTGCTAGAAAGCTTGCTGCTACACTTTGGGAACTTGATAGTTACAAGCTGCCTCTATCTAAAATGCACCAGGGTGTCAGTGGTGGTCCCACTTCTAAGCTCCGGCACCACCACAACCACCATCATCACCACCACCACCAGCTAATTGTCAAAGACAAGGGCCTTGACCACCCTGATCCTTCCCCTAGCTCTCCTGACCTGGTATTGTTCTTTTTCCTCATACTAACTTCTAATCGTTTTTTAATTGTGAAACTGTGATGTGTGTGTGTGTGTGTGTGTGTGTGTGTGTGTGTGTGTGCCTCATTTTTTAATTGGCTGTTGGGTCTCATTCTTTTGTTATTGTATCCCATATATTAACACATATAAATTTTGATTTTCCCCTCTGGAGTATTTGGTCTTGGGTATTCATTGTTTGGCTTATTTGCATTTTTGATACAGTAGTGTATGAGTTTGTAGGGTTTTCTCTTTGTTACTCCCATTTTTTTTTTTTTTTGTTAACTCGAATCAACTTTGAGCAATAATTTAAGTTAGTTTACTCAAGTTAACAACCAAAGTAGGACTAACTTTCCGGGACGGAGGGAGTCCTATGTTAATGTTAGAGTTTAGACTTCAAAACTTGTTTGATTCTGGTCTGCAAAGTTCCTTAAATCTGCTATATGTATCTGCTGCTATATGTATCTGCACTGCTGCACTTTTTCAATTCTGCACTGTTGCACTTGTTAACTTCTGAACTTCAGATTGCACTCTTCAGAACATCAAATACGTCGACTTCTGCACTTCTGGTTGTAGATACATGGACCTTATGACTAATCTGCAATATTGTTGCTATAAAATCGCTGCTCTAAACTTGCTGAAGTAGACTTATTGATCTGTAAATATAATCCTAAGGCACGTAAGATTTACGCTTTCCTTAAGACGAAATTCACCCTCTATTCGGTGCAATAAGGTTCTGCAAATTGCCTCTAGGATACAATGGAGCCCTGTGATTGGCACATACTGATGTCTGCAGTTTGCACTACTGAAGACACCCCTACCCTTGTGTGTTTATCACGCCTTGAGAGATTGAGAGATGGTATTTGGCCGAGTACAATCTCCCGTAAAAGAAAAAGGAAAGAGAGATATATCTGTAGAGAGAATCTGTAAATATCACAAAGAGAAAAGCAAGATGATCTTCAGATGATCAACCAAGCTTAATTTATAATGCATTGGTGGCTTTTCCAAATGTCAACATGAGAATGCAGACCATGTAACAGTCTGTTTATGGAGGTTTGTGTTTGTTAGCAACCTCCTAAGGATTTCAAATTAATCCAATGGTGACTGTAGAAAACAAAAGAAAGTGTCTGCAGAAAATTCAACAAGTAACTGCCTTTTAACTGCCCCACCAAGATTTCAATTTAACATGGCAAATACTAAATACAGAGAACCAAATATACAGGGAAGTAAGTAAATTACCAAAATAGCCTTTTATATACCTAATTTCCCCTCCCTCCTTTCATTCAAACGCACACTCTCTCTCTCTCTGGCACCGGCGGCGGCGCCATTTTACCTAGGGCGTTCATTTCCCCTCACTCTCTCTCTCTCTCTGGCACCGCGACGGCGACGGCGCCATTTTACCGGTGACCTAGGGCGTTCATTTCAGGCGACAGAAAGAGAAGAAGATAAAATCATAAGGCAAGAGAACAAAAAATACCCAGAAAAAAAATTGAACAAAATAGGGTTTCAAAAGCAGAAAAAAACGCATCATATTGAACAAAATTGAACGATTGAAGTGAATTAACAAATCAAAGTAATTACCTGAGTTGGAGACGATGGTCGGAGTGAGGGGGCCATCAGATTAGGGTTAGGTTTCAGAGAGAGATGGTGTATGTGTGTGTTTGTGTTTGTATAGAGAGAGAGAGAAAAAATGATAAATGACGTTGAAGAGAGGGAGCTTAGGATTTATTTGGAATACTGATGATATTGATATGTCTCGTGTAAACTCACACGAGACACATCTCGTGTGAGTTTACACGAGATGTGTCTCGTGTGAACTCACACGAGACACATCTCGTGTAAGTATACACGAGACACATCTCGTGTAAACTCACACGAGATATATCTCGTGTGAACTCACACGAGATGTGTCTCGTGTGAGTTTACACGAGATGTGTCTCGTGTATACTTACACGAGTTGTTAAAAAAAAATTTATATATAAATGGGTATTATCGTCAATTGCGTTGGCCGTGTATTTTTGAGGCCGTGTATTTAACTATATCCATTTAACATGTAACCTCCTTACAACTGTTTTATCAACAGTTAATGACAGATTTCTCAAACAGATTTTTCTCGTAAAAGCCTATATTTTGAAAATACTCCAACAGTTAATGGGGTATTTGAGTCTGATTCTTTCTGTCATTTGATTTTTATGATTAATTATTGGGGCCAATTTGTTTCTTTTAGTATTGTGTTAAAATTTATCAGTTCCTGATGATTAAATTATTTTCTGGAAGTTGACTTGATTAAATTATGATGATAACGTCCATAGAAAATGGTTCCTCTCCCAACCCCCGTTTGGCGGGGAGCGCTTGGCGCACCGGGGTTTGCCCTTTTTAACGTCCATAGAAACCGTGCATAATGGGGGTAGATGTATTTTTAATTTTTGAACAGGGGAAATCAATTCCTTCTTGTGGGTCAATTATTGATTTATGTTTAATTGTCTCCATTTGGGTTGTCGTTGCTGCACATGTTTGTATGTACATGTGTGGCGTGGTTGGGTTTGGTTTTCCTATATTTCTCATTCTCTAAGCAGTGCAAAGGTTTTCAAGACGATTCTTGTTTATTGATATTCTCTATCTGGATTTCTGATGCCTGTAGGGAAGTGCAGGCAGTTTGAGGAGGCAGGTGGCTGCGTCACTTATGCAACACCATAGGTCAATTCAAAGGAACCATCATGCTAAACAACCTGTCTCGCCAGCAAGTTATGGGAGTTCCATGGAGGTACACATCATTCTTTTCTTAACTATTCTCCGAATACATAAATCATTATGATTGTGTATATTTTTAATTCTCCCTCTGTCCATAAAGATGTTCTCATTTGTCATAAAAAGAAGTCACATTGCCATAATTGTTATGTTAAATTCGTTGAACTTCTTAAATTGCCAACCAAGGAGAGAAGAGGATGAGAGTCAACCAAGAAAGAAGCGAGAGTAGTGTGATAAATGATAATAAAGAAACCTCATTGAGGTTAATGGTGGAAATGCAAATAAGTTGTTAAAATATTTGAATAGTCAAATGGGACTATCATTATGGGACGGAGGGAGTATTTCAGAGGGAAGAAGGTTAGATATGAAAACCGAAAATATTGTATTGGTTTTGGTGTTGGGTTGGGTTGGAAGTTTTCTACGTACGCTCTATTAAGGATATTACGGAATCTCCTCCTAAAGTTTCCTAAAGTTACTTGTTTGACTTTCTCTAGATTATTCCTTGTCAATATCCTCATATATTTAGATTAGGCAACTAAATATTTGTATTATGATTAGAATAAGGAAACTCCTTCTCCTTATTAGAATAGGACTCCTTTTCCTTATTAGAATAGGACTCTCTCTTGTATATATATTAAGAGTTTGTGAATAAACAACCCAAGGGGTTTTCCAATTCTCACATGATATGAGAGCGTTAAGATTCAACCCCCCCTTCCCCTAAAACCCCCTCAATTTCGGCAGCCCCCCCCCCCATCCCTGCAATGGTCGGAGCTTCCTCCACCATTCCAAACGCTGCCCATCAAGCCGTCGCTAAAACCGACGATGAACCAGCCAAACCAGCCACCACCACCACCTCTATCCCCAACCCGGCAGCCATAACTTGGTTTCACCAAGATCGCCCCATTATTAGGTCTCTCATAGGAACCTTATATCCCACCATTACTCCCTTAGTCCACCAATCCACCCTCACCACCGCCCTCACCGCCCAAACTCGTCCATCACCCACCCGTAACTCTTACCACACCACCAATCCCTCCCCACCCTCTAGCTCGAACTCTCTGTTGGGTTTTATGGGTCCATGCGCAGCGGAATTAAGCATAAAATTAACACAAAACCCAAGCCCTAAGATCCGTTCTATACAATTAAATTGAATTGCTATGAGATAGAATTTACCAACCTAAATTGCTTTCCGGTCTTGAGCTATCGAACGGATAATTATGTGATTCGTAATCACAAACTTTTGATCTTCAAATCTTCGAATCTTCAACTCCTTTGGATCTTCAGATTTGAACTCTAGGTCTTTGATTTGTTTGAACAAAATTAAGACCCTCTTTTGGTGATCCACACAAATATGAATGTCGAGAACAATTCTCGGGTTGGAAATTGCTAGATTCCTAAAACTTATGGAAGAATATTGAGAGGACTTTTGATTGTGAATTTCTATTGAAAAATTCAGCTAGAGAATTAGGTCTGACATACCCCTTGTATTTATACTACAATAGTAAGAATACGTCTCCTAATCGTATTAGGAGAGACAGGCTGTCAAAACCGCGTACGGGCTTATTATGTCGCGCGGTATATTAAGCCATTGGCTTAATATGTCGCGTGACATATGTAGCCAGATACTGAGACTCTCAATCATTCTTCCTCCGGTTCAACCAATTCATTCTATTTGTGTGTGACCCAATAGGATTGTATTATGTTGGCAATGAGTCCGATCATATCGACCCTCATAAGACATAAGCGGACTCTAGCAAGCCATTATGTCTACCCAAATAACACAACGTAAGAGTTCACGTTTCCAATGGTACACTTCCATTTCTCCCTTTGTCTCACGATGTTATATTGAACACAAGTCATGGTCCACGTCAACTTGTATTTGTTCAATGCTTTCTCGATCTTGAGTATAATGATAGTCCAATCATATTGGGGTGTGGCCACACGCTTTCATCATTATCACTCATCGAGGGGCCCAAACAAAACATCTCTCTTCCGAGGGACAAATTTCATCTTGACTTATCATCCTTCCCATCATGAATCCGATTATGCCAAAGATAGCCTTTATAGATATCGTGTTAAGATACCGTTTGACTAAAATCAAACATAACTTTCATCATATGTAAGGTCATGATAATCTCAGGTCTAGGGACTAAATGAAGTGACCATATGAGATTTAATTATGACATTTGACCATGACATAAATCTCATACGGGTCAAGTCCAGTCACTTGTTCTCTAACAAGTACCCATAATTTCAATGTGCATCTCTATGCATATAATCATCATATGATTATCCATTGACAATTATACTAATTATTCTTAATAATTAGGGACGGAGATTATTACAATAAATATGCAAACTATATAATAATCAAATAATAAACATAAACGATAAAGATGATACATAACGGTTTTCAGTTAAACATAACTAAAGCCTAGGGCATTACACCAACAGTCTCCCACTTGCACTAGGCTCCATTTATGTATCGAATACTCATGGATCTAACATGCCCACCATGCTTCTGCCTATGCGAGGGTCTTTGTAAGTGAATCCCTTATGTCATCATCGGTTGATATTTTGTATATCTTAACGTCTTCTCATTCTTTATGAATTCCTCGAAGAACGTCTAAGTGAGTGTTTGGATCACCGTTGTGATTTTGGTTCCATTGTTTGCACAAATGACACCATAATTATCACAACAAAGTTCCACGGATTAGTGATATTTGGAAAAACACTTGAAGTGTTTCCAAAAACACTAAATGAACTTTTGATCCAAACTGCCTCTTTCAGCTAGATCATATGTTGCTAAAATATGGCCTTAGTAGTAGAATCGGCTACAATTTTTGCTTGGAACTCTTCCAATCAAAATTGCACCTCTAATAAGCACAAACACAAATCCTAATTGCGATTTTAAAATAACTTTGTCAGTTTGGAAGCTAGCATCTTTGTAACCCTTACAACAAGATTAACTTCCAATCTTTCAAATCCCTAGAACGTATCCTTAGTTCTTCTTAAGTACTTAGGATCATCTTGACTGCCATCCTTTGGTTCTCAACAGGATCAGATTGGTATCGACTCATCATGCTTATAGCATACGAGACGTCGAGTCTAGTACAAAATCATGGCATACATGACAGATCCAAGTGCCGCAGCATATGGAACTTCATTCATTCCCTTTTGCTCATCAGATGTCATAAGACAATGAATATTGCTAAGAGAAATACCATGACCCATTGACAAGCTACTCTTCATAGACTCTTCTAAGAATCTTGTCAATGTGAACACTTTGACTCAAACCAATTTATCCTTCTAGATCCATCTCTATAGATCTTGATGCCAAGGATGTAAGCGGCTTCACCCATATCTTTCATTGAGAAACCTTTCATTGACCAAGACTTAACAGTCTTAAGTGTCGGAACTTGTTTTTCCAATGAGTAAGATATCATTGTAATAAACAATAGAAATAATACCATGCTCCCACTGAATTTCATGCATACACAAGGTTCATCTTCGTACTTGATAAAGTCAAACTCTTTGACCAATTCATCAAAACGAAGATTCCAATTCATTTAAGCTCGCTTCAACCCATCTCATGGATCTTTGCAACATGCATACTCTATTAGAGTTTCTTGGATCGTCAAACTATTCAGGTTGTGTACTATACACATCCTTAATAATTTTTCCATTTAAAGAAAGTCGTTTGACATCAATTTGTCATATCACATAGTCACAATATGTGATAATGGCAATTGAAATTCTAATAGACATTGGCATTGTAACTGGCGAAAAAGGTTTCAACATAGTCAATACTATGAATTTGCCTAAATCCCTTTGCTACAATCCTTAGTCATGAAAGTATACATCTTCACATCCATGTCGGTCTTGAAGACCTACTTGCATCCCTTTAGTTTTTACACCTTCAGGTAGCCCAATCAAGTTCCAAACTTGATCATCAAACATGGATTGCAATTCGGACTCCATGGTTCCTAACCATTTATCCAAATTAGGAGAGGACATCGCTTCTTGATAGCAAGTAGGATCGTCATTCTTAATGACTTTCCACTTCATCACTTTCCGCAACGAGAAATCACTATTCCTTGAGTTCGGATCGTGACCTATCTAATCTACGATGTACTTGTGCATCTTGAACCAGTTCCACAACTCTTTGTGAACTCTATTCCGTCTCTACTCTTGGTTCCATATTATTTTCGGGTTCTTGAACTTCTTTCAAGATTAATTTTACTCCCACTAGATTCTTTATTGAGAAACTATTTCTCAAGAAACAAATCGTATAAAGCAACAAACGTTTTGTTCTCTTTTGTGGTTGTAAGATCAATTTTCGAAAATAACCTAGTCAGATTTGGTGCTAACTTATAAGAGACAAGTCTCTTTACATAAGATTCGCAACCCCAAATCTTCATGAAAGACAAACTAAGTTTTCTTCCATGCCACATCTCATGTGGGGCCTTAGGAACCGATTTAGTAAGGACTCAATTCAGTGTAACCACATTATTTCTAATGCATATCCTCAAAAGGAATTAGGAAAGTCAACTTGACATATCATCGAATGAACCATGTCCTACAAGGTTCACTTCCTCCTATAGACACACCATACAATGTGATGTTCCGGGTGGAGTCAACTTTGAAACGATTTCATAGTTTTGAGATGATTGTCAAACTCTTGGCTCAAATATTCACCACCTCGATCTAATCGAAGTACTTAATAGTTTTACCAAGTTGTTTTGCACTTCATCTTGAAATGTTCGAAACATCTCAAACGATTCACCTTTGGACTTCATCAGATAGACATAATCATATCTAGATAAGTCTTTAGTGAAATATGATGAAATACCGAAATCCTCCCCTAGCAATGCTGCTTAATGGTCCACATACATCTCATGTATAATGACCAATAAGTCACTAGCCCTCCCACTACTCTTAGTGTAGGGTGGTTTGATCAATAATCCCAATAAACAAGATCAACATTCCTCAAATGATTGATAGTCATAAGAGTCTAAAAGTCCATGTTAATGGAGTTTAGATATATGTTTCTTATTTATCTGACCAATCCGGCAATGCCATATGAACGCGTTTGTTCATATTGTTCGGTTTAGATTTCCATTTATATTATAGATATCTTCAACATTATTTTGTTTCTCATCTTCAAGGATATGAAGACCATTCAATGACATATGCAATACAATAAGGCATATCATTAAATGAATATAAAACTTCTTATTGAAAATAAGAAAATTATATCCTTCATCATCCATTTAAGAAACAGAAATAATACTCCTACTCAAATTCGGAACGTAGTCATACTTATTCAAAACAAGTACTACTTCACAAGGCAAAGTGACTTCATAAGTCCTTTATGGCTAATGTTGCAACTCTTGCTCCATTCCCATGCATAGGTTTAATTTACCTTATTTGAGTGGCTTTCTATTCTTTGTTCCTTGCACATTTAAACAAATGTGGGATCCAATCCGGTATCATATACCCAAGAACAAGAAGTTGAAGGGAAAATATCTATCATATAGATATTTGAAGTAGTAGCAATCATATTGTCCTTCTTCACCTTTTAGGCCTTCCTAATAAGCCTTGCAACTTTGCTTTCAATGACAATCTTATTGCAATGATAGCAAAATGCATCCTTTTGAGACACTTTGGGTTTAGCCTCTTCGGCTTTGACAACATTTGTCCTAGGTTTAGCAACTTTTGCTTTACCTTCTTTTCCTTCCTTTATGAACCCTTTTATTGTGTCAACCATTAACACAATTTGCGGATTGCTCCTTCTTTCATCATATGAATTGAGAGCCTTCACCACAACATATATCTTTTGCCTAGTTCGCATTTGGAACATTTCCTTTATGCGGTGTGCTAGAACAAAAGAATAGTTATCATGTGCTCAAGGTTCTTCATAAGAGCCTTTAAACATGGTGGCAAATACAAGGCAAGCAATATTGTCAGAATCATCACTATGTTTCTAATGTTGCTTCCTTATTTGCCCTTTCAACATTTGCGATGGGTTCGAGGAACGGATTCGTCAAGAACGTACACATTATGTATTGTTCCTTTCGAACTTTGTCCTTCATAAGGACGAATCACAATTATCATTATGTAATGCTATTTCTACAACAAAATATACAAATTATATGAACACATATCAATATCAACACATTTATCATTTAAGAGCAAATAATGTATTTTACAAATACTCCCACTAAATCATACACCTTCCAATGCAAATAAGCATAATATGCATTTAATGGGCTAAGATCCAACTTTAATTTAATCTCAAGTACGCTATGGCGCACCGCTCAAGATTAAACTAATTAGGTAGAAAACATCAATCATATCGTATATGACTCTTAGGGCTAAGATCCAACTTTAATTTAATCTCAAGTACGCTATGGCGCACCGCTCAAGATTAAACTAATTAGGTAGAAAACATCAATCATATCATATATGACTCTTATGATCTTTTATGAGATTTATTTAAGACATCATATGTCCAAGCATATTTTAATCTCATCTTATGCCTTGGGTCCAAAACCATTTTGATAACCCAATTAAGTTCATCCATTTTAAACGTATAGGAACCACCATTTCCTCATCTTGCTCGCAAACGGAATAGAATCAAAGCACCTTGCTATGGCAAGCCCACCCAAAACTATCCGAGTGGTCTCAAGTGTTTTAATCATGGATTGGCATAAAGAACTTAAAAGTTAAATGAAGGTTCTTTAAGGTAGATTATAAGCATATCAACAAAGATAGTCACAATCATGCACCAGGTAAGTTCCCAGGAAGATAGGTGAGTCAAAAGGACTACTTAAGTACCAACTCTTCCTTAGGCAGAACTCTCCTAGACATGCACAATTAGAAATCAGCTCTGATTTGGCAACATAATCACTACCTTTTATAAATAATCAGTTTCCTTTTAAATTTCACGTAATTATGACTTGTTTCCATAAACAATCATAAAATCCAAAATTTACAATGTCTAAATCTAAACATATTAGGAAACTATGAATCAATGTTTCAACTAAACATCTAATAAAATTCTTAACACTTAAGAACAATTAATTCATGCATCGCAACAATTAATAAAAACATATTTGAATTAATTAAGCATGCATCATAAACAATGAATTAATCTAGCATAGCCCTATAAATTTTATTTCCAGAAATTTATAGCATCCAGATTAAGACATAAAACATCTCAGATTGTAAACACAATCACAGAATAGCAGAAAAATTAAACAAACTGATTCTGCCCAGATTTGGCTTATTTTGTCGCGTGACATAACTAGCCAGTGACTAAGTATGTCGCGTGACATAACTAGCCAGATTACCAGATTTCCAGATGTGGCCTGATATGTCGCACGACATAGGTAGCCAGTTCGCAGGATTTTCAGATTTCAATCAATTCAGATTACATGCAATTAAATCATATAAAACAACCCTTTTACAGATTTAATTCAACATAATTCGAAAACGATTTTTCATATTGTTTCACATAAACAATCAAAAATTCTATCGCATACAAAAACATGCAATAAGCATATAAACAATTTATATCTTAAATCTAGCATGTTAATTCAAACTTAACCATACGAACGGGGCTTTGATACCACTGTTGGGTTTTATGGGTCCATGCGCAGCGGAATTAAGCATAAAATTAACACAAAACCCAAGCCCTAAGATCCGTTCTATACAATTAAATTGAATTGCTATGAGATAGAATTTACCAACCTAAATTGCTTTCCGGTCTTGAGCTATCGAACGGATAATTATGTGATTCGTAATCACAAACTTTTGATCTTCAAATCTTCGAATCTTCAACTCCTTTGGATCTTCAGATTTGAACTCTAGGTCTTTGATTTGTTTGAACAAAATTAAGACCCTCTTTTGGTGATCCACACAAATATGAATGTCGAGAACAATTCTCGGGTTGAGAATTGCTAGATTCCTAAAACTTATGGAAGAATATTGAGAGGACTTTTGATTGTGAATTTCTATTGAAAAATTCGGCTAGAGAATTAGGTCTGACAGACCCCTTGTATTTATACTACAATAGTAAAAATACGTCTCCTAATCGTATTAGGAGAGACAGGCTGTCAAAACCGCGTACGGGCTTATTATGTCGCGCGGTATATTAAGCCATTGGCTTAATATGTCGCGTGACATATGTAGCCAGATACTGAGACTCTCAATCATTCTTCCTCCGGTTCAACCAATTCATTCTATTTGTGTGTGACCCAATAGGATTGTATTATGTTGGCAATGAGTCCGATCATATCGACCCTCATAAGACATAAGCGGACTCTAGCAAGCCATTATGTCTACCCAAATAACACAACGTAAGAGTTCACGTTTCTAATGGTACACTTCCATTTCTCCCTTTGTCTCACGATGTTATATTGAACACAAGTCATGGTCCACGTCAACTTGTATTTGTTCAATGCTTTCTCGATCTTGAGTATAATAATAGACCAATCATATTGGGGTGTGGCCACACGCTTTCAATCATTATCACTCGTCGAGGGCCCAAACAAAACATCTCTCTTCCGAGGGACAAATTCCATCTTGACTTATCATCCTTCCCATCATAAATCCGATTATGCCAAAGATAGCCTTTATAGATATCGTGTTAAGATACTGTTTGACTAAAATCAAACATAACTTTCATCATATGTAAGGTCATGATAATCTCAGGTCTAGGGACTAAATGAAGTGACCATATGAGATTTAATTATGACATTTGACCATGACATAAATCTCATACGGGTCAAGTCCAGTCACTTGTTCTCTAACAAGTACCCATAATTTCAATGTGCATCTCTATGCATATAATCATCATATGATTATCCATTGACAATTATACTAATTATTCTTAATAATTAGGGACGGAGATTATTACAATAAATATGCAAACTATATAATAATCAAATAATAAACATAAACGATAAAGATGATACATAACGGTTTTCAGTTAAACATAACTAAAGCCTAGGGCATTACACCAACACTCTCAACCCCTCCCCTTTAAGGGTATATGCCAATACTGTCATAACATTGGCCATGTCTTCTCCCAATGTCGCCAAATTAAGCGCGACCACCCCACCGTAAACTCCCCCCCCTTCCATCACCAAAACCAAAACCCACAACCTAACCACCAAGCCCACACCGCCGCCTATCACAACCACTCTTCTCCTCCTTCTTGGCTCATCGATAGTGGTGCAACCAATCACATCACAAACAACCTTTCCAACCTTGCCCTACATATACCCTACAATGGCAGTGACAACGCCATTATCGGAGACGGTTCTTCCCTTCCTATATCCCACATAGGTTCTTTCTCTCTCTCCACGCCCTCTTCTCTCCTTTAATTCAATAATGTCTTACATGTTCCTCTTATTACTCGTAACATTCTATCTGTGTCTCAATTCTGTTGTGACAACAATGCTATCATTGAATTCTCCCCCTCCTCCTTTCTTATTAAAGATCAAGCCACAAGTCAAAATCTCATCCATGGAAACCTTGAGGACGGCGTCTACATCTGGCACCCTCCGCCAATTCAAGCTCACTCAATCTCCCTTTCTTCACAACTGTGGCATCATAGATTAGGACATCCCGCTTCCCCCATCCTTAGTTTATTACGTAGCAAGTTCAGTTTATCCATCTCCCTAATCTACCTCCATGCAATTCTTGTTTTATTAATAAAAGCTACAAGCTACCTTTTGCAACCGCTACTCTTATTTCCCATACTCCTCTAGATCTCATTTTTTCCGATGTATGGACTTCCCCGATTCATTCCCTTGACAATTTCAAATACTATGTCATCTTTGTCGACCACTACACCAAATACATTTGGTTCTACCCCCTAAAACACAAATCTGACACATACAACACATTCATTCGTTTCAAAACCCTAGTCGAAAAATTCTTCCGCCGTCCTATCATTCAAGTCTACTCCGATAACGGGGGTGAATACCTCAAACTCACACCCACTCTGGCTCAAAACGGTATCACTCATCTCACCACTCCACCTCACACTCCTGAACATAATGGGTATGCCGAACGTCGTCACCGCCACATTATTGAAACGGGTCTCACCCTTCTCTCCCATGCCAACCTACCCCTCACCTTTTGGCCCTATGCTCTCACCACTGCCACCTATCTCATAAACATAATGCCTACCCCCACCCTCAACAATGATTCCCCCTACCTTCGCCTATTTCATTCCCCTCCAAACTACACCAAATTACGAAGCTTTGCTTGTCTCTGTTATCCTTGGCTTCGCCCTTATACCCCCCACAAGCTAGCACCTAAATCCATTCCATGTATCTTTGTTGGTTACTCACCCACGCAAAGTGCGTATTACTGTCTTGACCCCACCTCCCATCAAGTCTACACCTCCCGCCATGTTCGTTTTGTTGAAAACACATTTCCCTACACCTCCCTCACCTCCATTCCCCCTATTGCTTCCGCTCCCCCTCCCTCCGATTGGCACACTCTATTCCTCCCCATCCTAAACACCACACCCTCCATTCAACCACCACCCAATCCCCTTACCCCTCCTCCTACCCAAACCCCCTCAAACCCTCCCTCCCCTAACCACCCATCGCCTGCGGTCGGCCGAAACAACCCGGGGCCCGGCCCCGGAAAACCCGCGCGATCGCCCCCCAGAACCGCGCGATCGCCCCTCTACTCCAGTAACTTCGCACGATCGCACCCTCGATTCGCGCGATTGCCCCTTCCTTCCAGAAACTCCGTGCGATCGCCCCCCTCACCCGCGCGATCGCCCCCTCCTCCCAGCAGCACTGTTCCCCCTCCCACCCGTACCATTACTACCGGACTGTCCCATGAAATTACTAAACCCAACCTCAAATATGCCAACCTATCCTACCTCCCTTCTCCCACAAGCCTATACACAACCACCAAGCAAGCTCTCTCTATCCCACACTGGCGCAACGCCATGATCGAGGAATTTCAGGCTCACTCAGAATAATACCTGGAATTTAGTTCCCTCTGCCACAGCCCACAACATTGTCAGATGCAAATGGGTCTTTCGTATCAAGTACAACCCTGACAATACAATTCAGAAATACAAGGCTCGGCTTGTAGCCAAGGGCTTTCACCAACAACCTGGTGTTGATTACACTGAAACCTTCAGTCCCGTTGTCAAACCCACTACTGTCAGGCTCCTTCTCTCCCTTGCCACAACCAACCGCTGGCCTCTCCGCCAGCTTGATGTCAACAACGCCTTTCTTCAAGGCTCACTCTCTGAATTCATGTTTATGACAACCCCCCGGCTTTGAGGACTCCACTAACCCCTCTCACGTTTGTTATCTCTCTAAAGCCATCTATGATCTCAAACAAGCACCTCGAGCTTGGTTCCAAGAACACAAAACCTACCTCACCACTTATGGCTTTCACCCCTCCTTAGCCGATCCCTCCCTCTTTATATTCAACAAAACACCAACCCCAATATTTCTTCTGGTTTATGTT
Source organism: Adenophora triphylla var. japonica (assembly GCA_022495995.1). Lineage (NCBI taxonomy): Eukaryota > Viridiplantae > Streptophyta > Magnoliopsida > Asterales > Campanulaceae > Adenophora > Adenophora triphylla. The sequence continues at coordinate 37,828 of JAFEMH010004902.1, read as the reverse complement.
GATGACATTATTGTCACCGGACCGTCTCCCACGCTCCTTCAGTCATTCATCACTAGCTTGTCCAAGCGTTTCTCTCTCAAAGATCTTGGTCCTCTGTCATATTTCTTGGGTGTTGAGGTTGTCCCCAACAAAAATGGTATCCTCCTCTCCCAAACAAAATACATCCATGATCTTCTCACCCGTCACAACATGATTGACTGTAAACCACTCCCCACCCCTATGGTCACATCACCACCCCTTGTGAGATCTACTACCACTCCCGCTATTGAACCCACTTCCTATCGTGCTATTGTTGGCGGTCTTCAATACTTGTCATTTACTCGCCCTGACATTGCCTTCTCAGTGAACAAACTTGCACAGTTCATGCAAAATCCCCAATCGTCTCACTGGGTTGCTCTCAAGCGGCTCCTCCGCTACCTTCATGGCACTATGCACTTGGGTCTCCAGATTTACTCAGCGTCTCCCCCCTTTCTTCATGCATTTCGTGATGCCGATTGGGCTGGTGACAAGGATGATTTTGTATCCACTTCTGGTTTTTTTGTTTACTTCGGGCGTAACCCGGTTACTTGGTCATCCCGCAAGCAACGTGCTCTTGCCCGCTCTACCACTGAGGCCGAGTTTCGTGCCATTGCTAGCTGACACCACTGCTGAGATTACTTGGGTTCGGAACCTGCTTATTGAGCTTGGTATTTCACTTACTTCTCCGTCTGTTATATATTGTGACAACCTTGGTGCCACAACTTATTCAGCAAACCCGATTTTTCACTCTCGGATGACGCATGTGGCTCTCTCGTTTTATTTTGTCCGTGAACAGGTTCAGTGGCTCTCTCCGTGTGCAACACATTTCTGGTAATGACCAACTTGCTTATGTTCTAACGAAACCACTATCTCGTCTACGCTTCAATCAACTCATTTTCAAGATTGGTCTTCTCCAAGGATCGTCCATCATCCGGGGGTGTATTAAGGATATTACGGAATCTCCTCCTAAAGTTTCCTAAAGTTACTTGTTTGACTTTCTCTAGATTATTCCTTGTCAATATCCTCATATATTTAGATTAGGCAACTAAATATTTGTATTATGATTAGAATAAGGAAACTCCTTCTCCTTATTAGAATAGGACTCCTTTTCCTTATTTGAATATGACTCTCTCTTGTATATATATTTAGAGTTTGTGAATAAACAACCCAAGGGGTTTTCCAATTCTCACACGCTCTTTCTAAACAAGATGAAGTTATTCAGAGCTTGGACATTCTTAATATGGTTACCGCTATTCTTGCATGAACTTTCTGAATTCATAAGTTCTTCATTTTGTTAAAACAATGATCCGAGACGTTATGATTGTATTTTAGCTAAGGGAACGTTAGTCAATGGCCTCATTTGGTCAAGGTAGATATGTATCTCATATGCTGTTGAAAAGGCACATTTGTAAATATCTCTGCTTCTCAATTCTGTAGGTGGCTCCATATAACCCTGTTGCTACTCCAACCAGTTCAGCCGACTTCAGGGGAGGAGGGAATGGGGAGACAAGTTATAGCCTAAAAACATCGGCAGAACTTTTAAAAGTATTAAATCGGATTTGGAACTTGGAAGAACAACATGCCTCTAATGTAACACTTGTGAGGGCAATGAAAAAAGAGCTCGATCAGGCCCGGGCCCGCATTAGAGAGCTGGTTCGTGACAAACAAGCGGACCGCCACGAGATAAATGAATTGATGAATCAGATTTCTGATGATAAATTAGCTAGAAAGAGCAAGGAACAAGATCGAGCCATTCAATCCGTTAGAGATGAATTAGAAGATGAGAGGAAGTTAAGGAAACGATCAGAGACACTTCATAGGAAGTTGGCTCGGGAGCTTTACGAGGTAAAAATGTCTCTTGCTAAAGCTTACAAAGATTTGGAGAGAGAAAGAAAATCGAGAAAGATGTTGGAGGAACTCTGCGACGAGTTTGCTTGGGAAATAAAGAATTACGAGCAAGAAATTCACGTTTTAAAACAAAAGTCTGAGAAGGATTTGAGTAGTAATAGAGGTGATCGTGATACGTTAATTCTCCATTTATCTGAATCGTGGATTGATGAACGAATGCAAATGAAGCAAGAACCGGAATTCGGTCTAGCGGAGAATCAGTGTGCAGTAGAGAAACTTAGCTGGGAAATACAGAATTTTCTTGCAGCGAAAAAGAACAATAGTTATGAGGGCCTTGGTGGTGTGGGACCCAGGGGGACTGCGAGAAGACGTAATTCTCTTGAGTCTATCCCTTTGAATGTGGGTGCAAGTGCTCCTCAAGATCAGGGAGACAATGATGGTTCATCGGAGGGCAGCGAGTCTCATTGTTTTGAGCTAGAGGGGCCCATTACAGTTGACCTGAAGCCACAGGGAGATGGAGAAGGAAAAAGCCAATTTGATGTAAAAAAACTCATATCTCAAGATAAGACAAAAGCTCGTAATTTGTCTAGTTTGCAGGTGAAATTTGAAGAACAGATGGCACAAGCCATATCAGTTAACGAGGCTAAGAATCAGACGGTGGATGTGGATGTGGATGAGGTAAAAGCCAAGGAAGAAAGTGAAATTACCAAAAAACCAAGAGGGGAGGGTGGTTTTGAAGGAAGGAGAAAAGCTAAAGAAGCCGGAAAATTGAACTCCGATTATATAAATAAGTTAAGAAGTCATTACCTGCTATCCGAAAGTGGGACCACGCCATTGGAAAATGACTATGGAGATTCTCATGGTAATCCCGTGTGGAGGAGTCATCCTAGTCCAGTACGACAATGGACTACGAAACTGCCAACTCAAGATCTTGACATATCAGAGTCTTCTTCGAAAATGCCCCCCGAGATAAAAGAAAGCACATTAAAAACAAAGCTACTTGAAGCGAGGACTAGAGGTCAGAGTCAAAGATCAGGCCCAAGGTTAAAACCCTCCAAGGTTCACTTCTAGTACTCTATTTCTTGGTCATGAAAATAGCTCTGTTTTTCTTTTCTTTTTTCCCCGAGATTTCTGTGTGTGAAAAGCTTGGTAGATTACAATACCATGAATATAATTGTCTCCAATAAGTTTTATCGAGTTCCGGAATTGATAAATGGAAAACTTGTTCAAAATTCTCATACATATCCTATTGAAATAATTATATATGCGGAGAAGGTCTTTGATGATTTGTGCTCTTGGTATGTATTAATAAGGTATTGGGAACACACATGAAACTCTTTCTTCCTTTGGGTTTCCTTCTATAATTGATAGAGTTTTCTCGTCCAAATCTATCAGAGCTGTACACAGAGTGTGAAGCGTTGGTCCTGAAAATTGCACAAAATTTATGAGTTAGAATATTGAATAGGCTAAAATAACGCTTAGTTTGTGATTATTTGTGTTGTCAATATTTATCATGAACAACGAGATTCATATTTTCTCAGAGTACCTGTCATATAAATGGGATATTCCTGATTATCCGTGTCTCCTACGAGTGCAAGGAAATCATTTTTTGATCTCTTCGGCAGCAAAGCTGCTCTCTTTTCCCTGCTTATTGAGTTCTCATCTTGTGCCTTCATCAGGGAAAAAAAAAAAATAAAACCTTTTAGGAAAGCGTTGTACTAGGATTGAATAGTGTTCTAATCAAAGTTAAATCTCTTGGGGCGAAATAGATTTACTGAAATTGTATTCCGCATATTATAGTATTTCCCTTGTTCCAAATAAAGCTTTCCATTTGGAAGACTTTTTTCTTCTCCAGATTTTCTGTTCTTGATTATACCAGGAGTATGTTACCTGCCTGGTCAACTTGAAGATGACGGTACATATTGGCATGGAAGAAAGGATCCGCCCCAACCTCGTGAATTGAAACTCTATTTCTTGATGCAGTTTCCACATTTAAAATCCTTCGAGTCTTTATGTCGATTAGATTATAACTGTGTCCAACCGAAGCTTCTGATGACTGAATTCTCTGACCACTCGTAGCCAACCAGTGTCAGAAAGACTCAAGAAACCTACCTACGGAAAATCTGTGGCCAAAAAGAGGAAGAAAAATCTTACTGTAAGTGCATCCTGGATGCTTATTGCTTCAAGTAGGTCTCGAGAGATAAAGTTTCGCCCGATTCCACCAGCTACAAGTTCCGCTTCAGTTGGTGGTACTGAATTTAGCGTAAATGCCTGCAAAAGAGATTTTGCAATATATAAATCTTATAATCGTGATTATGTCTTGATTATTTTTTTTCTTGAGTTCATTAATGGATTGTTGGATATAGTAAATACCAGGCCACGATTGTTAAACCCGAATGCACAGCTAGGAAGCTCCCCTGCATATGTGTAGGCTGTAAACGACTGCCCATCTGACATAGTTGCCTTCACCAAATACCTGCATTTTGCTTAAGAATATTACATATAGTCCTATATGAACTCGCGTGAGCATGTGTGAATTGTGTATGTGTGTGTGTCATCCTAATAGGGTTGTGCGCGATGTAAATGTACTGTATGTCTGTGTGTGTGAAAACACCAGAAAGATCATAATAGCTCATTGCGTGTTTTCGCATGTGCGTGTACATATACATACGTATGGCCTACTAGAGCTACATTTGCATCCTCATTATGAGCTGCCAAGGCCATCGACTCACTAACAATAAGTATATCCGAACAATCATCATTAACATCATCGTACTTCACTTGCACTTCTCCTTTCGGTACAAACGGAAGTATTTCTTTCCTGAAGTTGAGTATTATAAGCTGTCACAGAACATCGACTATTAGTACATCAAGGTTTTTTGCATAAAGCTGACAGCATACGAGAGATTACTTACATGAAGAAGAGGGGCCCCGCTTCCTTCAGCTGTTCCTACAAGTTCATCCCAGTATGCTGGAAACTTCCTCCTGTTGTTATCGGAGAGAGCTCCGATGAGTGATTGTGCTTTTGGGGTTTGAGCAAAAGGGAGAAGCTGTTGTTGAAGAATGAGGTCTTTGGCTAATCTGCTTCTTATCTGTTGAGAGAATTTCTGACCAATGGAGAATCCCAGTTGGTAAGAACTTTGACACGGGCCCACTTCAAAAAGTTCCAACTTTTGCCCTTCTTCCATGGTTGCTACTACCTTCTCCATATCCAGCTTAGCTACTGTGTGTGTGACTGTGTTTTAAGCTTTTGGCTGCCATTGTTACCTTATCTTTATATTTATTTGTTTGGTTAGGATATGAGCTTGAAGTTCTGGATACAGTATAAAGACTTGAACTTTAGAGGAATATTTTTTTTTATTATTTTTTTATTCTCGATTGAGTGCAAATTTTTTTATTTTTTTTATACATACGTTTTAGGACGGAGGTGGTAATATTTTTCAGGAATAATTTTAGAACCGGGCCTAAACATTTTTTCCAGGGAGGAAGTAGTAGTTACTTTGCTCTCCTCTTTCTGTTTATGGTAATGAGATCAATCTACGCGCTTACCTAAGGTGACTGAAAGTGGGACCGCTAATCTTTTGATTCGCTTTACCGTGTGGATTCATGACTTTCTATCTATAGAGCTAGCGAGTGTTCATTCTATGTTCGATCTTTTTCTTCTGCCTCATAAATTTTAAAAAAGTTTTATAACGCCCCATAAATTTCTTTTAATATTGTATTATCCTGGTTGCTGATGCTTTAGTTAGTGTTGCTGTTACTTTAGTGTCGTTGATCCTATTGTGCAGTACAACTGATATTAATTACTGCAGTTGATATGGTGCATGGTGCAGGCGATATATTGCAGCCGGTGCACTGCAGCCGATGCACTATTATAGTTGATGCAAGTATATAAAAAAAAAGATAGAAAAAAAAAACGGATATATTCTGACGAATTTGACGGTTTCTGACGGTTTTTGACGGTTCCGATTCTGGCGGTTCGAAACCGCCGGTTCATGATTTTTAGAAAGTGGAAATCGGAACCGGACCGCCAAACCGCCGGTTCCGGTTCGAGGCGGTTCCACGGTTCCGGGCCGGTTCCGGTTCCGGTTTGGACATCCATACTGTTCTATTTGTTGTACAGTATTTGATTTACCCTTTGTGTTATTGTTCATAAATTGTTTTGCGTGTACACTTTTAGCCAAAATATCAAAACGTATTGAGATTCAACAAAATATAATGTTTTTCACCTTTTTCTCTTTGGCTTTGTTACTGTTTCAAAAAAAAAAAAAATTGATTCCATGATGGTTGTAGGAAATGGCAAGGATTAAGAGAACACCAACTAAGGGTATGACACATCCACAACAAATATTGTTTATCCTAAAGTACTTCTGTAAAGCATATAGCTTAAGTGATACGGTAAAGAGTTATTATGTTCACATAATTGTTATATTTACTTAATTCTATTAATGACTATATTGCTTATATAATTTTAATTTTTGATACAGTCCATGTTTGACATAGGTGAATAGAGATGTAGCTGATGATATGATTGAAGATGTAGTTGAAGATACGTTTGAAGATGCAGTTGAAGATACAGTTAAAGATACAGTTGAAGATGTGGTTGAAGCTAATGTGTACGATGATATTTGGGATGATCCTACATTTCTCGCTGAAGCGGTATATGTTACATATATATATATACTCGAATATAATTCAGCATTTATAATTATATCAATATGGTTCTTATCTGTTTTTATTTAAGTGCAGGAAGCAGTAGCTAGAAGAGTTGAAGAAAGTTTTGCAGCTGCCAATGTAGTCGAAGAGGAATCAACGGATTAATGTTTTATTGTTATTATAGATAGTGAATGTTGTTTCTATATTTTTTTCTCTAAATAATTTATGATTGTTTGTCTTCGAATAATTGAGGCGTAGAACGTTTTTCATTTATTTATCGATTATAAAGTTCATTTTTCATGGGTTCATTATTTTTTTCTTTAACTTTTTGTTGAGTCCCATTTGGGTTTGAGATCGGTAGTATTTACCTTTTTGTTTGATTCTAATTTTTCTTCGTCTGAATATCTGATTTTATTTTAAATATGGGCTTCCGATGGTTACCCAGGTACCCTCTCTCAATCTCAAGAAGTTTCAACTCGCAGGTAAATATCTTTACACTTTATATATTTGTAACGGCCTAAAATTACATTTAAAACGTCATATAATTAGCAAGCAATTTTAGTTTTTCCACATCTTTTTCTTTCCATACTGACATGTGTCAAAGGCACGGGTATTTGAGTGCTAATTATATAATAATAATATTGCATACATGATAATGTATGATAATGTATAATACTTAATAATCATATAATATAACATTGATAATAATAGGTGGTGCAGGCAATCGATTACTGAATTTCGGCGACCAACGACCAGATTTCGGTGATCGGTGTCCGAATTTTGACGACCGGCAATGGGCGGCGATGGTGGTGACATGAGACAATATTGAGAAACATACGCAGTATTGAGAATGATGTATCATAATTTTTAAATACAATTTTTAAATATTGCATACTAAATCTGAATACAGTATAATATAATATAATACTGAATAATCTCCTTGTGCATTTAAATTAGTGAGAAAATTGAGAGAGCAAGTTAAAGTTACTTGTCCCAAAAAAAGAACTTATAATAAAATTCTTTGTTTCCAAATATTGGCATGAACCAATAATCCATCCTTTCTGGGCCCAATTCAATTCGTATGGGCCAGAAAGGTTTCGGGCTAAGTAGATTTTTTTTTTTAGAAACTGTAATGGGTTTCATTCACCTAAAGTGCGGTAGCGGATCTAAACCTCATCAAAATTTTCTTTTCAAAGGGTAAATATAGTAAATTCGAAAAATGCTAAGGATTAATATATAAAAATTACAAAAGTCAGGCAGACCATATAGAGTCCATGTCACATAACAAAACAAAGTATCTTTTCTCTCTCTGTCCCACTAAAAATGTTACAAATTTCCTTTTTAATCGTTTTATAGCAAATTAGTATTGCATGCGTTGCATGATATAAGTAAAATTTTATTATATTAACATATTTTGTTTAAATAATGTTATATAATTATAATATATTAATTATGAGTCCAAAATAATTTTACATTGAAAATAATTTATAATAAAAAGTTAAAACTAATGAAAGTATACACAGGTTATAATTATTTAACAAACACAATGAATATTATAAATTTTGGAAGCTTTTTTTTTTTTGTATACACATATTTCGTGATGTGAGAAACTTCAGTGATTATTCCAATAAAAATTGTTATTTTAAAATATTTTTCCTTAAATGATTTATTTTACTACTTTGTTATTTTACTATTCATTTATAATTGTAAAATTGAAAATTTGAAATAGCAAGCGTATTTATTCATCTTTGCTAAAATAAATATTTTTAAAATATCCCTTGATGATGCAGGAAAGCGTTTGAGCTCAGCTCTGGGTCCAGCAAATGATTTAGGCTGACTTCTGATCTGCACAACACAAGAAATGAACCGTGAACTGCGTCGGGGCTTGTCCGACAAGGCCCTCCGGCGTGAGAATCAGTGTTTGGGTTGGAGATAGGTGATGAAATATGGTGGGTGTGTGTATACGTGAATACGAAAATAAGCATTACCTTAGCCCAATAAACTGTTCTCATATTTATAGTGGATGAAGGAAACTAGGGTTTTCATCTGGGCGTGGGATTGGATTATCGCCAACCGTTGGATTAACTTTGTTCCCTATGCGTACACGTGGCGTACTAGGATTGCTTCGCCTAAGTAAGGACATTGCTGTGTCTGACACGGATAATTTGTTTGCCCATAATAGAAAGTCAACCTGTACACTTTTGGCGCTACTACTGGTTCCGTGATTACATGCGCAGAATGGCCCAGTGGTAGGTTTGACTTCATCCCAAAATGGCTTGTTGGGCAACCTTATTGAGCAAGCTAAATGAATGGACGACTTGGAGTTGTACGTCCAACGAGGTCGTCATTGGGTAGATGACTCGATGAGCGAGTGCACGAGTGAATCATCTCGTCTTTGGATGAGCCTGGTCGCTCAATGGCGATGACGATCATTCTTCGTAAGACGGGCTCCGACCTATGGGTGTAATGGCTCGTCACTTGGATGGGCTTGGTCGCTCAGTGACGACGACCGCCATCCATTGCTCGACGGGCCACAACCCAACCTTGAGTTGGCTCTTTGGGGCTTGATCCATTGGTGGGCCTGCTGGGCCCATGACTCGTAGGGAACGACTTGGGCTTGGCCCATCACGAAATATTCCGTTCAGTGGCCCCCAACTCATGAGTCGTCTCGACGGGCCAGGAGTTAGCGTTTTTCTTTGAGGGACCCTGGTTACTCGTACGACCGTCAATTTGAAATTTGAAATGCGGTGACATCACCGTTGATGACGTGGGCGGCTAGGATTCCTCCATTAAATGACACGCGTCCCATGATGGGACATTCCCCTCGGAAAACACCACTGGTATTTAATGCCCTTCATTATTACACCATTTGGATTTCCTAGGCCAAAACCCTTCATATTCTCTGCATATAAATACCTCCTCCCTCCTCCATTTTGAACTTTTCGCACCCTCGATTACTGAGAGCATTTAGCAAGGAGGAGATATTCCGGCAATCAGCAAGCTCAACTCCGGCGAACACAAAAACCTTTTCCGGCGACATTGAAGGTTCTGGCTTTTCCGTCTCTGCGACAACTGGGAGCTTGGATTAGGGATTTCTTTGATTTACCACCGAAAAATTCATCTGCAAGCCCTCGAACAGGTAATTTCTTCAATTGTTCTTCGATTTTCTGGGTTTTTTGGGTTTAGTAATTTGAACAATGGCCCCCAGAACCGTAAGTTTTGAGAGAGGGGTTAGGTTTGGTTTTGGGCTCAATCAAAGGGTATATAAATGTGCTAGGGGCATTTGGAGAGAAATCCCTTTGGTTGAATGTTCTTCAATCCTGGAAAAATTTGATTTTGAAAGTGAGCCTCTGGGATTTCCAATTGATGAGGTTCTTGGGGAATTTGAGGAAGATGACCCAAGGGTAACACCCTTCAGGTCTATGAACGACCTCCCCAGGCATATCCAAACCCATTACTCTTTAACCCGTCGTGATTCACTCAGGAATTTGGTTTCAGGGGAATTTAGGTTGCCCTTAGGTAGACCGTCGTCTATTGATGTTAGGACTGATTCCCTTGCTCCTACCCATTGTTTTGTAGATATGGATCACGACGGCCGTCCCCAACAAGCAAACCAAGAAGTAAACGAGGCCAGTACAAGTGCCAGTGAGCCTCGAATAGTTGATGCCTTCCATACTAGTGTACGACCAGGGCGCCATGAAAGAGGCTTTGGAGCCGGGATAGAAGGGCCATGGGCTGTAACGAAGATCCAGACCAGGAAAAAGAATATTGGGGAGCAAATGGTCAATGCCTTATGGGAATCGTACAGAGTCCAGGCCTCTACCTATAGACTTGAGTATCTCAATCAGGCTGAGTACGAGTCCCGTCGAGAGGCCCTCCTTACCAGCAAAGAGAAGGTGGCTTTCTTTTATAAGCAATTCGAGTTCGGCCTGAGATTACCTCTTGATCCTTTCATCAATGAGTTCTTGGAGGACTCTGCCTGCGTTCCCATGAAACTACGTGCCAACGCAGTCAGGACTTTGTCATCATTCATCGTCGTTTGTAGATTCCTTGGATACGAGCCTTGCAACAAGGTTTTCCGTCAGTACTATAAGACGACCCGTTCTACAGTTCGTGGGAAATCTGTAGTCAGTGTGGCGTCGCATAGGAATGTACGAGGCTTGTTCCTGGATACCCAAAACAAAGTGTATGGTTGGGAGCACCATATGATTGTGGTCGAAAGTAGGGTAGGTTGGCAGTTTCCTTTCCCGGAGAACCAAAGGATGGTTGCTGACGAGTACGTGTGGCCGGCTCCGTGGGCCAACGAGTTAAAGATGAAGATTGATGCCTTGTTAGACCTTGGCTGGGTGTCGTATAGAGACATCGAGGCTTCACACTGGAGATACATCAGGGTCGGCATGATGTCTAGCCCGTCGATTGGGCCTGAACCCTTGGTAAAGATTAATCTCGATGCCCGTTATCCCGTCTGGGTCGTCCATGACCAATTGTCCTGGGGAAAAGATTGTGTAAACTGTACAGGGGCACGCACCGGCCATCCTGAAGGGCGTTGTGCAAACTTAAAGATGACTGGGGGTTAAGTCCTTATAACTTCGTCTTTTTATTTGATGATGTCTTTCTTGTCTCGTCGTAAACGGCCTAACTCGTTTCATTTCTGTCTTGCAGTTCTTTCTGAGAGAGACATTAACCGAATAGAAGCTAACATCATGAGTGGAGCCATTAGAGCCAACGATCGAAGGACATCCAGGAGGGACCGAGTGGCGTCCAATGCCGTGTATGATCGTCAAGAAAATATGACGAAGAGAAATGATGAGCTTCCCAAGGACGCCTCTGGTGCCATCCCCATGATTGAAAGGGAGCCCGTAGCTGAGGGATTGAATACTGGCGGTCTTCAAGTGAGTGTGGACGAGCTAGAAAAAACTGCCGATGTTGAGATTGAGGCTGAGATTGAGACAAGTGCTGCTGCCGGCGCAGATGCCCAGATGGTCGTCGCTGAGGAGGGTGAGCAAATTGACCTTGAGACCGTGGGGAGCTCCGACTCAAATCCGGAATTGCTCAGAGATGGGAGTTTCTCGGAGATGGGATGATCCAGACTAAGGTAATACTCTTACACATTTTCATAAGTATTTCTTTATCTTATACTCGCATTGATGATCTTGTTGGTGCAGCTATCATCGATGATGGAGGCTATGACCTCTGACTACAGGGAATGCTTTGAAGCAGAGCGCCGGGCTAGCGATCAACTCGTTCAATCGGTTGGAGTTAAAGAGACGGCGGAGCTGAAGCTCGCTGAGGCCGAGAAGAACGTTGGTGAGCTGACGACGGCCTACGAATCCCTGATGGTCCAAAAAGACGAGGCTCTGGTGGATGTCGGCCTCTTGAAGAGTGACAAAGCCAAGTTGGTGTCAGATAAAGAAAAGGCTGAACAGGAAGTGACAACCTTCTCCAACGGCCTTCGTGCCGCGAATGCTAAATTTGAAAAAATGAAGTCTGAACATGACGCCGCCCTTGAGCAGATTGAGAAGATGAAGGTCGATCACCAGGCCGCTCTGGATCAAGCCAAGCTAGATGCCGTTAAGGAGTACAAAGAAAGCAATGAGTGCCTCCTAATGGTCACTGACAAGGCAAAGTACTTTTTCAGGGTCGGCGTTAAGCATTTGGTTAAACGAGCTCCGGTGGATCAGGAGACCAAAGATTTAATCTCCGTAAGGAAGCTTGCGGATATTTGCGCCGAGGAATCATATGACTTGGCCGCTCGTTCAGCCCATCATCTTGTCCCCTTTGATGACAATGATCTACTCATCATCAAGGAGGATGATGAGAAGGATGGGAAGGAGGAGTGGCCTATCCCGGCCATAGAGCCCAAGAATTTCGATGCTTACTATGCTTATTTTGTTGACGAAGGTCCTGATCTCGACGAGACTCCAATCAACGCCGGCACTCAACAGTTGTAATTCAGTTTATTGATGATTTGTAGTATCGTCGTAAACAATGTTTCGTCTGATTTCAAACAACGTTTCAAACAATTTATGCATTTTGCAATGTAATTGGCCCTTTTCCTCGTCGTTTAGAGGGGGTCATACAATGTTCTGTTTTTATTAATGCTTGATGATTGTCGTCTTATGCTTGTTAATCTGTATGTTAACGTAGATAGCATATGATAATAACTTAGTGAATGAGCAAGTTTGAAGATAAGTGTGTATGGTCGTCGTCAGTGATGACCAGAACATAGGTCGTCTCAATACGACTGACCTTTGTTCATACTTGTGCTTTTTTTAACTTCTCAATGGCTCGTAGGTATAGTACGAAGGTCTATAGATCATTGCTCGGAGGCAAGATCGTCTGGACGAGTCGTCTTATTCCGTTATAGCTATCGACGAAGTCTGGCTTCGTCTAGCCTTTATACTTGGCTGAAGTGTTTGTAAACGCCGAAGTTTGACTTCAACTGATCTTTATACTTGATCAAAGTGATTGTGTCGGTCGAAGTCTGGCTTAAACCGATCTTTGTACTATGATTAAAATGTCTAGAATTTGCAAAGAAATCAGAACGACGATCTTTCATTGAGAATTGGTTTGATTTCTTACAACTTGATTTCTCTGGGATTTATAACTTATCCCTTACAAACTTCCAAAAACTTCAAAAACTTCTTTTTCGAGAAAGATACATGAAGAACCACGAGATACAGTGCCCAAATGGCGCTGGTGCCTGACGACGAGCTTAGAAGTAGTATTTTGTGAGATGATTGGCATGCCACGGGTGTTTGAGTTTTTCACCATCTGGCCTAGCAAGACGATATGTTCCTTCCCTGACTACGTTGGTGACGATGTACGGTCCCTCCCCATTGGGGGAGAGTTTGTTCTGACGAGCTTTGAGGCCCGTTGCTTCGATTTTTCTCAGAACGTAGTCTCCGACATTGAAAGTTCTCTTTTTGACCTTCTTGTCATGGTACGCCTTGGTCCTCTTTTTGTAGCTGGACATTCTTAATTGAGCGTCCAGTCGTCGCTCGTCCAAGAGGTCAAGGTCGACCTGTCTGCTGTGGATATTTCTCTCAACGTCGTAGAAGGCAACGCAATCAGTGGGGAGTTGAAGCTCGGCGGGAGCCATGGCCTCAGAACCATAGGCCAAAGCAAATGGAGTTTCCCAGTAGGCCCCCGAGTGGTTGTCCGGACTGACCAAAGAGCCGATGGGAGTTCGTCCAACCACCTTCCATCACGACCCTCAAGATTTTTACATAGGGCAGATAACACGAGCTTATTTGCTGCCTCAGCTTGTCCGTTGCCTTGAGGATAGGCGACGGATGACTTTGAATGCTTCACTCCCATTTGAAATTACCCGGGATCCGGCTCGCGTGCGGAGGGGCCCCGAGGCATCTCGCATTCGTGTCGCTGTTCGGGAATGTCGCCCGGATCCGAGAGGCAGCGCAATCGCGCCCTGGCATCTGGCTTTATTTCGCTTCAGCGTTGCGTGTTGGAGGTGTCTCGCCGTTTGTTTTCGCATTTGTAGAGTCGCCACGCCGTTTTTATTAAGCCCAAAACATTGAAAAAGGGCATCAGTTTAAAGATAATTTTAAAACTGTTTTTGTGTGATGAGATTTTGAGTTCGGAGGTCAGATGACTCCTCGGGAAGAGAATATTAGAATATTAGAGCTCACCCGAGTCGCCTCGTAAAACGAGTCTTTCGGATACCCCTAATATCCTTTAAAATGTTGTGTGTGTGTGTGTGCTTTTAAAAATGCATGCTGTGTCGGATGTCTACATTGTACACTACGTATTGAAATGTGTTGAAATAGTAATGGAAGGAAGCCTTACCAATGTTGGTTCGTGTCTGTCTTCCGCTGAGGAATAGTGTTTGAGGTCGGAGTAGCGTTCCGGTACGGATCGGGATTGCTTCGGGAGGGACCGGTTGTCTGCGGACAGAGTTTCGGCGTGAGTTGATGTTGCAGGCTGCGTTCGGGCAGAGGTTCGGCGTGCGTGGGGATCGCAGGGATCACTCGGGCAGAGGTTCGGCGTGCGTTGGGGTGGCGGGAGTCACTCGGGCGAGGATTTCGGCGTGGTTTGGGACCGCCGGTTTGACTCGGAAAGAGCCGGGACACCGTGGAAAGACCGTGCAAGGCCTCGGAGTACCACGAGGGGCCTCGAGTACCTCGAGAGTGCCTCGGGGCAGCGCGGGAGCGTGGCGGGAGCGCTCGGGGAGGCTTCGGAGCACCACAAAGGAGCTCGGAAGGCCTCGGAAGGATCCGAAAGGGGCGGGAGTGCCTCGAGAGGACTTAGAGGGAAGCCTGAAGGCTTAGGGAGGAAGAGAGAAGTGGGAGGAGTGTGAAAATGAGGAGGGGAGCCCTCTATTTATAGTGCCGGTTTAGGTGCAAGAAGGTCCGTACGGACCTTCTTGGTTATCAATTTTGGTTTTCCTCGATTTGAGGGAATATGTGATGATGGTGAATATTACGGAATTATGATGTCCACGAGCAATAAGGTCCGTACGGACCATCTTGACATGCAAAGAGGTCCGTACGGACCAACTAAGCATGAGGGTAATCATTTTCTCCGGGATTTGAGGAAATATTGTGGACTTTAAGGGGATTTAGTAATTATGAAAACAAAGAGGTCCGTACGGACCATTTTTGCTTTTCAATTTCCCCGAAAATTCCCAAAGGTCCTTTTGTCCCTTTTTATCCCGGAAGGCTCCTCCCTTGGTTTGGTGGGGGTTTTGAGAGGGTTTTGAGTGCCGAGAGGTCGTCGAGGCTGCATTGATGAGTCTGCGGTGCTTCCCGTGTGCTTGAAAGGGGTGATCAGTTGGGGTACTTACGAAGCCCCTCGACGACGTCACTTATGAAAGAAGTGGGGTCGCCGATAAGATAAGGGTCCTAATCTGGATCGCGTCTTTGGGAGATAAAGTGGCCAAGGGAGGTCGGTGTGAGGACGTGGTGGTGTCCTATTGTGTGTGACCGTTTAGGTCGGTAAGGTGGACCTGTGATAGGATTCCTACGTATCCCTGGCGGGAATCAAGCACAGTCGTAGTTCGGGTGTAGGGAATGCGTGAGTGTTTTGTGAATGCGGGCGTGGTGGTGCCACTGAAGTGTTGTGTGACTGCCGAGGTCAGTTGTGAGGATGTGGTGGTGTCCTGGGTGACCGCATAGGTTGATGGCTGGACCCTGTGATAGAATTCCTACGTATCCCTGGCGGGAATCAAGCCTGGTCGTAGTTCAGAGGTCGTGAAATTGTGAGTGCGGGCGTGGTGGTGCCCTGAAGTGTTGTGTGACCGCGAGGTCGGTTGTGAGGACGTGGTGGTGTCCTAAAATGTGGTGACCGCCGAGGTCAATTGTGAGGACGTGGTGGTGTCCTGGGATGGAAATTTTACGATTTTCCTAATCGGGTGGTTTAAGGCCTTAGGGCCGGAGATAGTGATTTGGGAGGTTTATACGGTCTTAGGACCGAGTGGTTTAAAGCCTTTGAGTGAGGTAGTAATGTGGGAGGTTTATACGGTCTTCGGACCGAGTGGTTTAAAGCCTTGGAATTTGGAGGTAATATGAAGACTTGAGTCGTCTTCGGTTGCGATTAACCATGCGTGAGGACTTTGAATCGCGTACTTTGAATCGTCTGCGGTTTGCCATGCGTGAGGACTTTGAATCGTCTTAAGGCTGCGGTTTGCCATGCGTGAGGACTTTGAATCGTCTTCGGCTGCGGTTGGTGCCATGCGTGAGGACTTTGAATCGTCTTAGGCTGCGGTTGGTGCCATGCGTGAGGACTTTGAATCGTCTTCCTGCGGTTGGTGCCATGCGTGAGGACTTTGAATCGTCTTGCGGTTTGCCATGCGTGAGGACTTTGTCGCCTTGTGCTTTGATGCGTGAGGACTTTGAATCGTCTCGTGCGGTTTGCCATGCGTGAGGACTTTGCTTACAGGCGGTAGTGCCATGCGTGAGGATTTGAATCGCCTTGTAGGGAGCTTTTTCTGTTGAGTGACATTGGACTGTTTTAAGGGCCGATGGTTGTGGAGCCGTTGAATGTTTTGGGAGCGTCTTGTGCCTTGATATTTGTCTTTGATTGCGAGAGGTGTAGATGCCTCCTTCTTGCGTTTGTTTTGCCGTTGAGTGGGCGAGGACCGGTCTTACGACGGCCGTGGTTGAATTGCCGTTGAGTGGCGAGGATGATGGCCGGTGATTGCTTCACCATTTGGCGTTTTGAAGGCGTTTCGTGCCTTGGGATTTGTACTCGGAGGTGTTGGCTCCTTCTTGCGCTTGTTTTGCCGTTGAGTGGGCGAAGTTCGGGCTTACATTGACGGCCGGTCTTTGGGATATGTAGTCTTATACGACTTCCCTTTGACTTGTTGGGGAGGAGCTCGGGCTTACTTTGATAGCCGGTGCTTGCGTTGCCGTTGGAGTGGGCGAGGTTCGGGCTTACACTGACTGCCGGTGCTTGCGTTGCCGTTGAGTGGGCGAGATTCGGGCTTACTTTGATCGCCGGTGCTTGCGTTGCCGTTGAGTGGGCGAAGTTCGGGCTTACACTAACTGCCGGTGCTTGCGTTGCCGTTGAGTGGGCGAAGTTCGGGCTTACACTGACTGCCGGTGGTTGAATTGAAGGGTTAGGGACCATTCTACACTTGGATTTGCTGAAAAAGGCCTTAGGACTGACGGGGGCAAAGATTATAAGGGCGGGGAAAGTAATTTGGCCCTCCCTTGCAAGAAGGTCCGTACGGACCAACACAGGATGCAAAGAGGTCCGTACGGACCACTTTGATTTTCTGATTCCCGAGGTTTTGACCGGATTAAAAAGCCGAGGCCCCCTTCACTTCTTCTTCTCCAGTTCGTGCATCCGAGAGAGAGAGAGAGAAAAAAACCTCCATTGTTAACCAAAATCCTCCATTTTTCGCTTGAATCGCTTGCAATGGCGGAAGGATCTCGAAGGAATCGTCGACAACGCAGTCAAGAAGTGGTCGAGCAACGGATGGAGCTCCAAAGAAATTGGATCTCCTTTGTTCCATCTTCGAAGAACCCGGATGTCTTGTATCCAAATCCGGAGGTGCACAATCGTCGTTCTAGGAACGTCGGGGAGGTGAGAAATCCGTTCCGTTTCGATTCCCTGCTCGAATTTTTTGAATGCTAGAACTAGGTTTTAGTTTTTCGCATTTTTGAGTTTTTGTTATTTTTTATGCCTTTTGTGAAATTCTTGATGAATTGTTGAAAATGGACATGTAAAAATTGTGGGTATGTGTATTTTGTGCAGAAATGTGTAGATTAGCTCTTATTTGTGAAAATAAAGTGCCTCTCTAATGAAATGCATGCTTTGGTGTTTTGTACCTTATGCTATTCATGTATGTACAATGTGGGAAGGAATTGTCATGTAGGGACAAATTTTGTAGAAAAAATGTGACATGTGTCGTGTTTCGTGACGGGTTTTGTCTGAATGTGTGTGCCGTGTAGGGACGGATTTCTGTTATGCAGATGCGTCATGCCGTGTGTGCCATGTTTTTGGGTGACGGACTTTGTGGGGAAAATATGTGCAATATGTGCCATGTTTCGTGACGGTTTATTTTGAAAATGTGTCGTGTAGTGCTTGATCCCTCTGTTGAGAAAATTTGTACAGTGTGTGCCGTGTTTTGTGACGGACTGCATGGAAAAAATTATGTATAATGCATGTCATTGTTTTGAGTTGCATGTAAAAAGTATGTGCAATATGTGCAGTGTTTCGTGACGAGATATATGTGAGAATTGCATGTGAAAATTATGTGCAATATGTGCCGTGTTTCGTGACGGGATATGTATGCTTTGATTTTCTTTTGCATTAAGTACTGCGAATGACGTACCTTTGCTGTGTTTACCTGCGGGATGAGGGCTCATGGTGGGAAGGCCAAGAGGATGAAGACTCGGGGATCGCTCGAGGTCATTGTTGAGTTGTGGCGGCGGATGCGGATATTTCTGTGGATGGTAGGCCGAGTCCCGGGAGGCTGGTCTACGCTTACGGCTTGGGTGTGTTCGTAGAGAACTGGCGGGGTTTCGACACGAGGAAGAACAAGAGCGTCTTCCTTGGCCTTTACGAGTATTGGTGGGATACCACCCACACCTTCCATCGAGGCAGGGGAGAGGTGACGGTGACGCCTACCGACTTTGCTTTGCGATTACGGGCTTTCCTTGAAAGGAGGGCCGGTGCGGTGGAGAGATATGATATCCGATGATGTGTTGGCCAGAGCTGCTTGGGCTTTGAGCCTCGTCCTCGCGAAGTGCAGGGATGCTATATAGCGATGTGGAGGCGAGGATCACGGCGATGCAGGGGCCTATGTTCGGGGGTACCGGCCAGGTGACGGCGGAGCGGCAGCGCGCTCCTTTTTGTGGTTTGCACTTTGAGACTTTGTTCTCGAACCACGCGGCTAACGGCTCCTTTTGCTCTGTTGGAGAGCTTGATTGATCTGGAGAGGGTTTGTGATATCGCTTGGGGCGAGGCGGGCTTGGCGAGCTCTACTTCTCTTTGGACCGGTTTAGCCGGGAATTGTGGCAGATTCTTTTGGCTGTTTTGACTTTGCTTTGGAGGTATGAGTTTATTCTTTGTTTTTGATTTAGCAACTTGTCGTTTCTCCATTTTCTTTTGCTTGAGCCTTTTGTTTTTGTCACGGGTGTGGTTCTATGAGATTTTTCGGTGCTTCCGTGGGATAGAGATCTGGGGTTGTTGCGGCGTATCATGCGATGTTAAGTGCAGGCTCGTTCGGCGAGGAAGAGGAGGAGCGGCGGGGAAGCTCACCATCGCCTACGGGGATGTGCGGGGAGCGCTGGAGAGAGGTAGCCGGAGGAGTTTATTTTGTTCCGTGGGCTTGGTATGAGGGTGATGAGTTTGAGGGGCTCGGTGGTGACGGCGCGGCGAAGATCTTTGCGGGGCTTGACTTGTGATGTCATGTATGCAGGAGAGCGGGTCTTACGCGGCATGGCCCGGGTGTGCTTCCCGTGGCTCAGAGGACCCTCCTTTTGGGATGCTTGATTCCGGGACATGGATGTGTTGGACTTTGAGAGGTACCTTGGCGGTGTGGGTGCCGAGGAGTTTATTTTGTATGGAGAGGAGTATGGGGCCTTCGTGAGGAGGAAGTTGAGGACGCCGCGAGGTATTGGCGAGGAGAGAGAGGGCGGCTCGCGGGTTCCCCCAGAGGTTCCGATGCGGGGCCGGATTTCACGTATGTTCGTGGGGACGGATCGAGGAGGAGGGTGTACGTACCCGTTTACGAGCGGAGCTCTGCTGCATGCATAAGTGGATCTGATAGATCGGTGAGTGTCTTGACTCTTTTCCATCTTGACATCTTTTACGTATTTTTCTCTTTTTGTTGTTGAGTATAAGCTGTATTCTTTGAGCGTTTCCTTGGCTGCTTGCTTGTGCGGAGTCCGGGGAGAGCCTATGATATCTTGACTCGCCGTTATGTGGCGATGAGGTCGTTTGCGAAGAAGATGGCGTCGAAGATGTCTTGCCGGTCTTCGCGACGTATGCCGGCGTACCCGGCCGATGCCTTCGAGGCATTACGCAGACGTTCCTCCACCAGAGCCGGCCGGAGCCACGGCGGGAGGGACCTTCGAGGCGGCATAGCATGGATGCGGGGCGTCTTCGGGAGCTCGAGGCGGCGGCCCTTTTATCCGATTCTTTCCTCGGCGGGATGCGCGGGGTGAGGATCGTCGGTGCCTTCTTTCTTTGATCCTTTCGCCGGATTTGATCCTTCGGATTACTTTGAGTGGCGGCCTCGGCGGGGGCTCGGTACTCGACGACGAGGACGTGACGGGGCGAGTTCAAGGATGCCCGACTTCTCTCTGGAGGACCTTGGCGAGGATGATGATCTTTGAGGAGTCGATTAGTATTCATTTGCTTTCCCTCTTTCCATATCTTCTCTCTTTTTTTTGTTTAGCAACAGACATTTGATGTACCGTAATAAAACACTTTCGTATTTGCACGGCAAACAGCATTTTATTTTAAGATGTAATGTCATTTTTGTGATTCCTGGGAATTGTCCTAGAAATGGTTGCTATTATTATTTCTTTTTTTTTTGTGCATGCCACGTGAGGCGAGAGTGCGTTTGTGGGTAGTGTATGCTTCTTAGGAAATGGTTTTGGCCGGTGTTTGGGCAATTTGGAGCAAGGTCTGTTAGGGGCAGTGGTTGTTATCTTGTTTCTTTGGGGAAATGGGTTATGGTTGCAAAGAGGTCCGTACGGACAGACTTGCATGCAAAGAGGTCCGTACGGACCACCTTTGCTTTGGGAAGGACATAAATGCTTTCCGATTAATGGACTTTTCCCCATTCCCCATTTGCGGCCATTTTCGAGCTTTCTTCCCCATTTTCTCTAGGAACCTCCATTTTTGCCATGGATTCTTCGTACGTCCCTAGAATTTTGC
This sequence comes from Adenophora triphylla var. japonica, assembly GCA_022495995.1. NCBI lineage: Eukaryota > Viridiplantae > Streptophyta > Magnoliopsida > Asterales > Campanulaceae > Adenophora > Adenophora triphylla. The sequence continues at coordinate 16,954 of JAFEMH010004902.1, read as the reverse complement.
CGAGGCTTTCGAAGGAGAAGCAAGCACACTTCCTTGAGCGGCTGAAAACGTGGATGCGGCGCCGTATGAGGCATCGAGAGACGGGCTTTCGAGGTAAGGTTTCGTCTTTGCTCGATTTGGTCTTTTAAGGAGTTGGTTCTGATTGGGATTTGTTGCGGAGCTTTGCGCGAAGTTGCAGGATGTTAGGAGGCATGTGTACTATTTCTCCTACAATGAAATGGTGCCCACTTTTGAGGATTTTCGGGCTTTGATGGGGGGCCGGAGGTGGAGGCCATCTCGCTTCCTTTGATTGGTGGTGCTTTGCTTGTGAGCGTGAAGCTTGCGAGGCTTTCTTCGTACTTCGTTGGAAGAAGTGCGGGGCATGATCCTTGATTCGGGTCATATTGACATTTACGAGCTGCCGGAGCGATTCATGGTTGATGATGAAGTGATGTCTCTTGGGACGCATTTGCCTTGTGCGTGATGGCGACGCTTTCTGGTCGGCTCCCTTGGCATTTGCGATGGCGCTTTGCTAGATGTGGTTGGGCCTTTGCAGTGGAGAGGATATTGTCCCGTTGGTCTTTGGGGAGACTCTTCATGGTATCGACCGTCGGCGATTGGGGATCGTTTCATGAGAGGGAAGCCCCGCTTTGCTCACCTTGTGGGCTGCGAGAGAGACTTCGAGGCCATGCCCGAGGCTCAGGCGTCGTTTAGCCGTGGTCATTTGCTCGGCGACCTCTTGTGTTGGATATGGATCGGTCACTTTGGGAGAGATGGATGGCACGGCTTAGTACGCATCGAGATCCGTTGGTGGGTTCCCAGCTTTGGAGGATTGAGACTAGGAGGGTCTTGCGGGGAAGGGTCCTACGTTGTTAGAGTTCCGGGTTTGTCGTGGTCCTCCTTCTATATTCCGTCGCTTGTTTCCGGCGGTTTGGGATGAAGCGGGGAGCCTTTGTTGGTGGCAGGATGACCTTGCTCTGCGGAGGTAGTTCCTCTTTGTATGGCGGCTTCGGGTGCCTTCTTGTATTTTAGAGGTATGGAAGTATTCCGCTTTCCCTCTGTGGTACTCCTTAGACGTCGGGAGTGTCATATTGACGACTCGATACCTGGCTTTGGTATGAGCGGCGTGTTGGGCGATCCCAAGTGGCCTTGGAGAGCGAGCGTGTAGCGATTACAGGACCGGTTGCCGTAGCGGCTATTGCCTTAGGAGTGCGAAGCACAGTCGACCCTTTGGATGTGACGGGAGACACTTTGTTTGACTACGAGACTAGAGTTGACCGGCTGACGGGGAGAGGTCCTCTTTTGCGGACTCGCGGGGAGGAGATCCGAGCCGAAGCACGGGCGAATGAAGCCACGAGAGCTCTTGGATTGTTTGACTCTACGGGGAGGACCCACGATCTCGGAGCGAGAGACGCGAGTTGGTTCACGTGGAGCGAAAGAAGACTCGCCGGGGACGAGGAAGAAAGGAAAGAATGGCGAGGACAAGCGCGAGACGGCGCGGAATGACCTCCTAGGTATCCATTCGTTGCATTTGCAAACACATTATTTGTTAAATGTATTAAGCTTTGTCTTTTAGCATGTTGTGAACTTGAGAGTAGACCGTGCTTGAACTCATCAAGAAATGTTGTAACCGTTAGTGATTTGTGATTTACTTTTAAAGCTTTGTCGAGACGCAAGATCTCTTGTTTGCCTTTGTTTCTTTTGTGCACCTTGTCGGCGTCCATCTTTGAACTTTTCCGTTGCATTTGCGGGCGAAGCGGTGTGGGCCATGGCGGCAATCCCCTTTGCTTAGGCTTTGTGCTTGGGCGAGAGGTTGAATGATCCCACGACAAGTCGCTTTGACGGTCTTTTCGTAGCTTCCTTGCCTCTTGTTGGCGTCGGGCTCTTGACCTCACTTTCGCGGCTTACACTGAGCTTTTTATATTTGTTTTTTTGTGAGCCCTTGCTCGAGCTCTTTTTTGTGAGCCCTTGCTCGAGCTCTTTTTTTTTGTGAGCCCTTGCTCAAGCTCTTTCTTTTTTATTATTTTTTTTGTGAGCCCTTGCTCGAGCTCTCTTTTTCGAAGCGCGTGAGGCGAAGACAAGCCCACAGCTTGGAAGCGAGACATGAGTTAGTCGTTTGATCTTTGAGTGACCCTCGGATGTCCTTTGATGTTGCCGCCGTCGTTTGACTTGGTCAAGGTGACGTTGGGCGTGTTCTTGAAAAGTGCGTAGCTTGATGGAGGTCTTGATTGACATTCAAACTTTTGACTTTTTGTGTATTTTTAGGCAGGACCAATTAAGGTTGCCTACGTTCCCCAGGACTAGAGGGCTCGAGTGCGTAGTTCGACACTACATGGAGTGCGAGATGCCTGATTGTTCTTCTTTAGGCGAAGTATCTGCGAAGTTTGCTTCCGTTATTTGGATTCATGAAGGGATTGCCGTCTAGGTGCATCGGCTTCATGGCACCTCAGGAGAAGATCTTTTGAACCACGAAAGGGCCGATCCATGTGGGTTCCCATTTTCCCAGTGGGTTGGTTCGAGTGGGAGGCTTTCTTTGAGTACAAGGTCGCCTTCCACGATGTCTCGGGATTTGACTTTCTTGTCGAAAGCTCTAGCCATCTGCTTTGATAGGCTCGGACGTGTTCCATGGCCTTTAGTCGTCGCTCGTCTAGCGAGCCAATTCGTCATGTCGGCCGGAGCCATTCGACTTCGTTGATGTCATTTTCCAGCGGCACTCGGAGTGAGGAATTTCCGGCAATTCAATGGGAAGAATTGCTTCCATCCGTATGTCGGGCGAATGGGGTTTCTCCGTGGCTGTTCGGCGATGTGCGGTAGCCCCAAAGTGCAAGGTGCGGCTTCTCGGGCCAATCTCGTCCTCGGGTAGTCATTTTCGGATGATCCGTTCGAGGTTTTGTTTCTTTGCTTCCACGGCGCCGTTCGTTTGTGGCGGTAGGGAGAAGATTTGTGGCGTGTGATCTTGAATTCCAGCCGGCGATGCTGTCGAATTCCCCTTCGAAGTGTGAACCATTATGCGATATGACCTCATTTGGGATGCGCGTATCGGCGAGATGATGTTTTCCTTGAGGAAATGCGCGACCTTCTTGGAGGTGAGTACCTTGTAGGACTTGGCCCGACCCATTTGGTGAAGTAGTCGATGGCTACTAAGATGAACTCGTGGCCAGATTCTTTGCTGGCGGAGCAATTTTCCCGATGACGTCAATTCCCCCAGTGGCAAATGGCCGGGGTGTAGTCATGCGGTAGAGATCGTGGGGCGGCGAGATGATTGAGGTTGGAGAAGCCGTTGACACTTGTCGCGGCTTCGGACAAAGTGGATGCAATGCCTCCATGGAGATCCGGTAGTAGCCCATCCACGAGAATGATTTTGCATCGGGGCTGCGGCGTTCATGTGGGGACCGCGAAGCCCCATTGTGGACTTCGTTCATGAACTTGTTTGCTTCTTCTGGGCGATGCGGCGTAGGAGTGGCCCGTGGTAGCGTTTCTTGTATAGCATGTCCCCGAGGATGACGAAGTGAGAGGCTAGAGGCGTTTTAGGGCCATGATGCTCTTGGTTTTGACCCCTCGTGTGTGGGTCTTCCTTGTTCATGAAGGTAGTTTCCCGTTCTTGAGGTATTGGAAGATCTGGTTTTGTCTTGGAAATGGCGTCGGACTTGCGTCTCTTTGGCTCTTGACAATCTTGCAAATCGTTGTGATTAAAACCTTCTCGGCGGCTTGGGCCCGGTTTTCTCTCGTTTGGCAACATGCTTAAATGTTTGCTTGATGCATTTATTTAATTAATGTGTTTGCCTTTTGTATAGATGAATTGTTATTACTTGTTTTGATTAGTTAACATCATCATTTGTTAAAGATGCAATGAAATGATTTTTAGAAAGGTCGGACCTTTTATTGAAAGCGTGAAGGCGTACATTGTTGATCAGACTCACAATCGTTGGGCGTAAAGCCGTCAACAGACTCAAAGATGTGAATACACGAGCAACAAGACTCGAAGCTAGACTATAGGCGACGAGGGATTGGACCGAGCTTCATTACTCTCGGATGGCTGTAGCTCTAGAGGGAGTAGTCTTGGTTCGGGTGGCCAATCTTCCCTTGGCATGAGTCCGGAAAATAGCTTGCATGCGGTTCGATTTCAAACCGGATTGCGGAGGTTTTGGTTGCTCCCTAACGATGTCCCTCCATTAGTGTTGCCACCGAGTCCTTGGGGGTTTTTGATGATAGAAGTCGGCGAGGGCTACTTCTAGGAGGGCGAAGCATTCGGCGGTCGGAGTTGATTCTTGCGATGTTGATCACTTTCATAGAATGCCTCTCTATGCAGGATCTTTGCTTGGACGACATTCACAATGTACGATTCGAGGGCATGCTATATCTCCTTCCACGATTAAGCCTTGGAGGAGGTTGCGCCCTGTTCATCCAGTCGGACAGGAATGTTGAATTGAACTAAGGCTGTGATGCATTTGTCCCAAGTAAGATCCGAGAGTGTCGGCTAGAGGGTTGTCTTATGCGGGGGATCGGTGATGAGCCGGTTTGCAAGAGGGTTTTCGGCGAAGTAAGGGTCTACTCCTCGATCAATCTCCATTAGGGCATCCATCTCTTGATCCTCTCTTAAGCATTCTTCACGGTCGCATATATCGAGTTGTCATCGACCCATGAGTTCTTCGATTTCCGGCTCGTCGCGGCTTAGAGCGTGGATGTAAGGATCCACTTCGTAGCGGGACGGGGTAGGAGAATCATGCAGGGAAGAGTATTCGGTCATGTCGGGACCTTCTTACAGGTCGTAGCTTGCCGCCAAGCACTTGCCATTACTGCTTGCTTCCGCGGATCACTTCGATCGCTCCATTGGCATTGATGAATTTCACGCATTGGTGAAGAGTAGATGATCTTGCTTTCATCGATGTATCGAGGTCGTCCCAGCAAGCGAGAGAAGGTTGGTTTGATTTCCACGACTTGGAACTCTACCGACTCCGGTTGTACGTCGAATTGGATCCTCGAGATTGATGACTCCTACGATTGGTCGTGCGGTGGAATCGTAGGCTCGGATTACAGAGGTGAAGGCCTTATCGAGAGAGCGGTCGATGCGGAGTCGTTTCGGTGTGCTCAGCGATGATGTTGGCTGCGGAGCCGTTATCAATCAAGACGTTCGGGAGGAAGAACATCTCTATTTTTATGAGGATGAGGAGGGCTTCGTTGTGCCGATTCTCACATATCGGCAAGTCATCGTCTGTGAAGGCTAAACCGCTTCCCGTGCTACCGTTTGACTCGGTCTCTTACGGGAACGTTCGATCCATCCATTTGTATGCCTTGGTTGGGGCAAAGATCGTAGGGAGACGGTTGCCCTTGGGCGTTCTTGTATGAATTCCCGGTCGCGAGACCTTTTGACTTTGGTTTCACGCTCCCGGTCATAGCGGGACGGCATGCGACGGTTTCGGAAATTGCGGGGGCTGCTCTCGCTTGGAGTTTCGTCAAAGGCTATTGAGTTTACCTGTCGTTAGGGGGAATGGATTTCCGATGGTATTGGGACCACGAGGGCGTTCCAATTTTCCCTCCTCAATGAGCCTGGACCACTGCTTGAGCACGAAGCAATTGTCGGTGGTGTGGCGGGGTAGTTGTGGAAGGCGCGGTGCTTGCTCATATCCATGTTGGGTTTGGGAGTCTTCGGTTGGAAATTCTCGAGTGGTTTGAGAAGATTTCGTTTCACGAAAGCTTGAAATACTTGACCCAAGGGCATTTCAAGGTTGTCTAAATCTTTGGAGCTGTGGGAAGCGAGGGGATTGTTATTCTTTGGGGCGCTTGATCGCGGTTTTACTTGAGCTCCGTTACGAATGTAGTGTCTTGTTCATTTGCTTCTTTTCCTTTGGTTGGGCGGGGAGTTGAAGTTGCCGGGTTTGTTCGATAGCGGTAAGATGAGGCGGGGTTCTTGTTGCCTTTTGAAGACTCGAGTCTTTTCAAACTTAGTCCGGCGTTGACCGTAGCACGGAGATCCGGATAGAAATGGTGGGCGATCAAGGTCCTCAAAGATGGCTTGAGGCGGGAATGGAAGATGTCCATCTGCTCTTCTTTGGAAAGTGGATCCATTATCTCGCTTAGCTTCCGGTTCCATCTTTTGTAGAACTCACCTTTGGTTCGTCATCCTTTTGTTCGGTGGCTTGCGGAGTCATGGCGGTTTGTCTCCCATTCAAGGTTGGCGCGGTACTTCTCCGGGGAAGATTTCAACGATCGATCCCACGTGGAGCGGTTTTACGCCTTCACATTGAGGAACCACCTTAGTGCTTGTGGATTTGAGGGAATGCTTGAAAGTGATGCGCCATCTGTTGAGGGTTGCCCCTTTGGCTCTCATACCCGGGACGTAGGTGTCGATGTGGGTTTTTGGGCATTCTGTCCGTCAAACTTTTCCATTTCCGGCATCACGAACTTCGGAGGGAGAGGGACCACTTTGTTCGGATCGGTAGGCGGGAGGGAGTCCTTGAGAACTAGCTAGCTTGCCTTGCATGTCTTTCATTTGTTCGATCGGCCAAGCCATGTGAGGATCGGTATGCGAGGTGGGTTACCGTTTTCGGGGACGGAAAGCTTAGAAGATGGGGGTGGATTGGGCGATGGGATCGCCATTCGGGAGTCTTGGGGAGGTAGTTGAGTGTATACCAACCCATTACCACAGGGTGTTGAAGTTGAGGCGTGATTGCCGGAGTCCGCTAAGGGTTGTGTTTGGGAGCTGGGGAAATGATTCGTTAGCCCCAATTGGCGGACTAGCGGGTGGCAAGCTTGAGATGTCGGGATATCCGCTCGGGATACTGTCCACAGTAAGAATGGGGACTTTTGATTGTGGTTGCGAGGCTCGTATAGAGCGAAAGGATTGAATCTGGGGATACCGAGATGCATTGGGATCGACGGAGCGAGCACGTATGTGTCTTTGTTAGTGCGAGCTTGATGTGCGAGCGGGAAGCGGCTTGTCTTGAGGCGGGCATGTCGGGCTACTTGGCCCGCGCTGAGGAGCTTTGAGCGAGAGGCTGCTTTGCGTTCTTTGGGATCTCGTAGCTTAGCGGAGGCGGAACTGGCGATAGCTTTGAGAAACCGGGAGCCGGTATGTCTTCGTCCTACATGAGAACAAAGGTTCCGTCGGGTTGGGAAGCTGCAAGCTGTTCCTCGAAGGCCTTGAAGAGTGTCTACGATCCGAGCTTCTTGTTCCTCTTGGCGCTTCTTAATGGTTTCGAAGGCTCGCGGCACCTCCTCCATTGTGCGGAGGTTCCTTAGTGGCGGGGTTCCGTTTCCCTCAGCTGTTATCTGTTGATCCGTCATGGGAGAGTAGCGGACGGTGCGGGCCGTTGAAGCTGGAAGGAGCTATCGGACCTTGTGACCTCGATGCGAAAAGGCGGCTCCGGGTATTCTCGGCCACTCTCGGTTCGCTGGAGGGGTGACGGGCAAGGATTTAGACACAAGAATGGCCTTACGGGATAAAAGGGAAAGCTCACGCGGCATGCGGTTTCCGTTTCTTTTATTTATGATTTTTTGTTGTTTTAATTTACTTAAAACATGTTTTCTCAGAAGTCCTAGGTAGGTTGGAAAAGATTGCTCTTCTTTTTCGCAACTATGCTAGATCTGGGTCGATGGAGACCATACGTGCGGCTATAAGCCCCTCGTTTTGCACCTGTATTTCGACATCCCGGGGTGGGCGGCCCGGGCGAGGGTCCTATAGGGCAAGCGGTTTCCACCGGCCTAAAGAAAAATCGAACCTAAGGACCGAGGCTGTCATGTTCGTTTTGATGCATTAGCGCATGTGAATAGTGAGCCGAGCCGGCCGGCTGAGTCAAGATCAGGTCAAAAGTTCGGCATGACCTCTCTTTACCTTGCTTGCGCAAGGGATGCGTGACGTTAGGCGTTGGCCGGGTCATATCGTCATGGGCGACGTATCAAAGGCTTGATGACATGGTGTCATGTGGGCATGGATGTATATCGGGACGGAACATCGTGCAGGTGTAGCCGGAAATCAAGATCGGAGTCAAGATTTTAGCATGACCTTTCATCGCTTTGCTTGCGCAAGGGATCTTGAGTTTCGAGCCTTGACTCGAAAAATGGCCGGCATGGTATATGTATCCGAGTGTATGACACGGGCTGGTAAAAACCAGCAGTGCGGACAGAGTGTGACTCAAGACTCAAACGTGCGAGGTTGACGCTTGGCTAGGATGGGATGTTTGGAATGATCCCGTGCGCATCCGAGAGGCCTAGGAAGACCAAACGGACTGCAAGCGAGACCACTCACGGGTTGAGGGTTGTAGTGTGCGGTGTATCAGAGCGGCGGTGCGCGTAGCGTGCGGTGTAACCGGCGGCGGTGTGCGTAGTGTGCGGTGTAACCGAGGCGGCGGTGCGCGTAGTGTGCGGTCTCTAAAATTCTTTTACGAGTAAAACGAAGTTTTTGAAGAATTTTAAATGTATGCACATATGTATATTGATGCATTTTTTGTATTTTTATTTTTTTTGTAAAATAAAAAGTAAAGCACGTCTTGCACACCGCAACGATTAAAGGAAGGGGTAAAATGAAAGTTTGACCCTCATCATCGTTTTAAAAATCTTTTGTTTTGTTTAAAAGTTTTTAAAACAAAAAGTTCCCAGCCAGTCGCCAGCGAAATTACCGGATCCGGCTCGCGCGCGAGGGCCCCCGAGGCATCTCGCATTCGTGTCGCTTTGTTCGGGAATGTCGCCCGGATCTCGAGCGGCGCAATCGCGCCCGGCATCATACAGCTTTATTCCGCTTCGCGTTGCGTGTTGGAGGTGTCTCGCCGTTTGTTTTCGCATTTGTAGAGTCGCCACGCCGTTTTTATTAAGCCCCGAAACATTGAAAACGGGCATCGGTTTAAAGATAATTTTAAAAGCTGTTTTTGTGATGAGATTTTGAGTTCGGAGGTCAAATGACTCCTTGGGAAGAGAATATTAGAATATTAGAGCTCACCGAGTCGCCTCGTAAAAACGAGTCTTTCGGATACCCTAATATCCTTTAAAATGTTGTGTGTGTGTGTGTGTGCTTTTAAAAATGCATCTTTGTGTCGGATGTCTACATTGTATACTACGTATTGAAATGTATTGAAATAGTAATGGAAGGAAGCCTTACCAATGTTGGTTCGTGTCTGTCTTCCGGCGAGGAATAGTGTTTGAGGTCGGAGTAGCGTTCGTCACGGATCGGGATTGCCCGGGAGGGACCGGTTATCTGAACGGACGAGTTTCGGCGTGAGTTGATGTTGCGAGCTGCGTTCGGGCGAGAGGTTCGGCGTGCGTGGGGATCGCAGGGATCACTCGGGCGAGGATTCGGCGTGCGTTGGGGTGGCAGGGAGTCACTCGGGAAGTAGTTTCGGCGTTGTTTGGGACCGCCGGTTTGACTCGGAAGAGCCGGGACACCGTGGAAAGACAGCGAGGCCTCGGAGTACCACGAGGGGCCTCGAGTACCTCGAGAGTGCCTCGGGCGGCGCGGGAGCGTCGCGGGAGCGCTCGGGAGGCTTCAAGCACCACAGCGAGCTCGGAAGGCCTCGGAAGGATCCGAAAGGGCGGGAGTGCCTCAAGAGGACTTAGAGGAAGCTTGAAGGCTTAGGGAGGAAGAGAGAAGTGGGAGGAGTGTGAAAATGAGGAGGGGAGCCCTCTATTTATAGTGCCGGTTTAGGTGCAAGAAGGTCAGTACGGACCTTCTTGGTGCTCCCGAATTTTGGTTTTCCTCGATTTGAAGGAATATGTGATGATGGTGAATATTACGGAATTATGATGTCCCCGAGCAATAAGGTCCGTACGGACCATCTTGACATCTGAAAGAGGTCCGTGCGGACCAACTAAGCATGAGGGTAATCATTTTCTCCGGATTTGAGGAATATTGTGGACTTTAAGGGGATTCGGTAATTATGAAAACAAAGAGGTCCGTACGGACCATTTTTGCTTTTCCAATTTCCCTGAAAATTTCCAAAGGTCCTTTTGTCCCTTTTATCCAGGAAGGCTCCTCCCCTTGGTTTGGGTGGGGTTTTGAGAGGGTTTGAGTGCCGAGAGGTCGTCGAGACTGCGTTGATGAGTCTGCGGTGCTTCCCGTGTGCTTGAAAGGGGGTGATCCAGATTGGGGTACTTACACCATTCTATTCAGTTCTTGTTCAAACTTTCTTGAAAATTGTAAGCCGTTGTCAGAAACAATCACCCTGGGGATCCCATAGCGACACCATATTGAATCATGAATAAAACTCAAGGCATTTTTCTCAGTGATTTTGTTCAGTGCCTTGGCTTCAACCCATTTAGAAAAATAATCCACTGCCACAATAACGTACTTCACTCCCCCTTTGGCCTGTGGAAAAGGCCCAATCAAGTCGACGCCCCACATGTCAAATGGCCAGGCTGCCATAACGGGTGTTTGCTCGGTCGTCGGGAGCTTTGGGAGGTCAGCGAATTTTTGGCAGGTGTCACGTTTCCTTACGAATTGCTTTATGTCTTCGCGTAAGTGGGGCCAATAGTATCCCATAGTGATTAGCTTGTCAGTAAGTGAACAGGCTCCAGGATGGCCCCCACATTCTCCTTGATGCACTTCAAAGAATAGGTTCACAACCTTATCCGGATGGACACACTTTAGCAATGGTCTCGTGATAGATCGTCGGTAGAGTTCACCATCTATGACTGAGAAACGGGGAGACTTCCTCTTGATTTGACGAGCGAGTATCTCGTCGGCTGGTAGCTCGTCTCTTTCAATAAAGGCCTTCAACTCATCGATCCAGCAATTTGGGCCGTCTCCAGCACACATAACCTTCACTCTTTCATAAGCTGGCTATTCAAGGTAGGCCAGGTGGTGGCCATGCTTGTCCTCCGGCAGTTGATCCGTGGTCAACTTTGAGAGTAGGTCGGCGTGTTCGTTATCTTCCCTGGCAATTCGTTAGATGGCCCAAAATTCCAGCCCTTGTATCAACTCTCCGACTAACGAGTGATACTTCTGTAAGATGGAATCGACGACCTGGTAATCTTCGCGGATTTGGTTGACAATCAGTTGAGAATCACAATAAGCCACAATTTTCGATGCCCCGAAGCACTTAGCATACTCGATTGCTGCGATAAGTGCCTCATATTCTGCTTGGTTGTTTGACGCTTGGAATTTGAACCTCAGAACCTCTTCAAGAACAGTGTTACTATCTGGCTCCACTAGCACAATTCCGGCTCCACTTAGCTCTCTCGTCCCCGACCCGTCTGAAAAAATCTTCCAACATCCAATAGGCAAAACCAACTCTTCCGGCTTGTCATCGACCTGCTTGCCCTTGCTAATCTTTTGAGGTGGCCTTCGTTGGTCGTCGTCCGAACAGAACATCGTTTCAATCAAGAAATCGGCCAAGGCTTGGGCTTGCAAGGTCTTCCGTGCTATATATTGGATGTCAAATTCGGTCAATTCAATGCTCCAGTTCAGGAGACGACCGGAGCTTTCGGGACGATGTAAGATTTTTCGTAGCTGGTGTAAGTACCCAAATCTGGCTCATGCCTTCCGGTTAATTTTCCCGGCAATTCCGGTAATTTTTTCCGGTAATTCCCCGGATTTTTCTAAAGTTCCGGAAATATTCCAGAACTGTTCCAAATTGATTAAAAATTTGAAAAGGAATGCTTACCAATTAAGAAACACGTTTTTCTTAATTCAAGGAATCACTTCTAGAAAGCTGCCACCTTGCATGTTTCTAGAATTAGCGGATGTGGCTACTTATGTCGTGCGACATAACCGGCCAGGAAAACTTCTAGAAGCTTGCCACCTTGCATGTTTCTAGAAGAATCCAGTGGCTACTTATGTCGTGCGACATAATAAGCCGAGAAAAGTTCTAGAAGGTTGCCACCTTGCATGTTTCTAGAAGGAAGCGGTTATGGCTTGTTATGTCGTGCGCGACATAACAAGCCACATCTACGACCCTATAAATAGAGGCCTTCACCTCTCATTTTAGACACACCTCTTCCACCCCTCGGTCCCCCTCTATAGGAAACACGCCCGAAGCCTCCTCCCTCTTCATATACCCCCAAAATATCCACTAATCCTCCCAAATCAATCCCACACACTTCACTTCATCCGCACGCCAAGAACCAAGGATTCTCAAGAAAGCAAGGCTCGAAATCCCATCCCCGGAAGGCTAACTGTTTTGAAGGCCCCTATATCTAACTTGATATAGAGGGTCGTGGTCTTCAAGGGTAACGATTTTCTACCCATTTCCTTTCCTTATCTTCATCATACATGGAATCTCTATGCTAAATGCTTTAATAATGTGATATTCTCGAATAAAGTTGCATGCTTTAGCTTCATATTTCATAGATCCACATCTGATTTCATTACATTTCCTATAAAAGCCCCGGTTTGGCTTGGTTTTGCATGAACACTTTCAAGATGAGTGTGGATCCCTCATATCCACACCCTCTTGAAGTGTTGCATTATTGATAAATATGCTCCCCGAGATTTGTTTGTGAAGTAACTTGACCATTTTGGTGCCTTGTTACCTCTGCCAAATCTCGGTGTAAAGCCTCTTGCTAAATGGCTAGTTATGTCACGCGACATAGGCAAACCTATGTCACGCGACATAAGTAGCCGATTTTGAAAGCTTCACGGTTTCAAGCCGTAATGTCTGATGTTAACCCCCATAATGCTAATACACGATGTTTAGATAATATCTATGTACATAATATGTCATCTTTTCATTAAAATACCATTCTATACATAAAGGTGCATCCTTTGCACCTAAATCCCATTTTTCATGCATTAAAATCATTCCTTTTCCATTTAAAATCCCTTTTCACATTAAAGATGCACTCTTTGCACAAAGATCATTTCTTTACATAAAAAGCATCCAATTGCAATCAAATGCATCATTTTCAAACCAAAAATGCCATCTTTTCACTAAAGTATCATTTTTACATGCATTCCCCCCATGTCCCCATTAGCAACCTTGGAACGGACCGGTGTAAAAGTTCTCATCTTTGCATCGTTCCTTCCATTAAAGGTTCACGACTTCTTTAGAAAGGGACAACCTTGAACCCTATATCTCCAATTATCGCTTAAGAAAGAGTATGAAGCCTCTATACGAGCTCAACCGTCTTAAAGCGTAGGATTGATGGGCTAAGGACCCTCCTTTTCTAAAGAACCTCATCTTTGACCAAAAGAGAGTCATTCTCTCGATCTCGCAAGTCCCGAGGGTCCCAAGGTTTAAAATGCGATGATCACAAGTCATAAGATGAGGACGGGATCATAATCCCAAATACATAAAATTCCAAGGAATCCTGAGCGACAACCAACAAATGGTTTGTACGTCCGAAAGACAACTTGGGACATTCCCCCCCCCTCCTTATTTTCAAACACATGCACACAAGAAAGCACGCAAGCAAGCACGATTAATGAAATCACGGGAGACTTGCTCCGGCAAGGCACCTTGGGTGAACGCCAAACGTTCTTCCCAAGGGGTAACTTAACCTCCGAACCCATAAAACTTTTTTTTCAAAGTTTTGAGGTAATCAAAATGGCGTGGCGACTCCGTTTTTTTTCAAATAACTCGGATGTCTTCAAACTCGCGTGAATCCAAATTTTGGGCACACATTCACAGTTTGGCGACTCCGCTGGGGAGGATCCCAAAGGAGAAAAGCTTTTATTTTCAAAACAAAAAAAAATCGATACTCGGTATGTAGGTGGAAACCACTTACCCTTCCTGTACACTCCCTGATGTGGGAGTTGGGATAACCGGTGGTTTAACAATCCACGTACCATTATCCCTTTTCGGAAAAAACAATTTTGAAAAAAAATAAAAGAAAGCTTTTCCCTTTGAGCGGGTTAGACTCCCGTCGCCGATTTCATTAATCATGCTTGCTTTCTTTACCATGCATTGCATCATTTGCATCTTGGAATCTGTGCATACTTTGAAACGGGAAACAACCAAAAGGAGTGGAACCTGGAAAATTGATCCATGCAGTCGTACGGCTCAATCCTCCTTGGATTCTGACCGAGCGACCTCAGTGGCAATTCCACCAGGAAAAATCATGGTTAATGGGCGAGTCCTAGCGGCTTGGGGCTACTCGGCTCCATGGCCCGAATGGGGCTCCCGAGAAAATTTATGTGCTTATGTGCTTGCATTTTCCCCGTCCCGAAAATCATTCCTTTAAAACACATTTATGAAAAATCTACTGTTTTAACTCAAAAGGAACATTTTTAGGAGACCGCAGCATTCTAGGCGCACTGATATATCCTGTACACTTTGCCTTGCGTCCTTGAGCAGGGTGGTTCCGGCTGCGGAGTCACGGGCAGCCTTACGATGCTCCGGCGCGCACGGAATCATCCCAGCCTCCCCGTGGCGGCCGGTGTCGACGATGCACGGTCAGGTGTCACACGTTTCAAAAAACCGTGACTTTTGGTTGGTTTTGGTCTAGTCCGTGTCATATAGCCTAGTTGCATACCCACGTAAAGGTCAAGCCTTAGCTCATAACGGAAGCCAAGATTTTCGCTCAAGCGAAATTCGCGAGAATTCCGACAAGGAAGAATCGGCGAGATCTTGACTCCGACATTGACTTTGACCTTGACACACACGGAATGCGTAAGAGTCAAGGCAGAGTCTTTGCCAACAAATCAAAAGATCTTTCGCTCAAGCGAAGCTACTGCAAAATTCCGACAAGGAAAAATTGGCAAGATCTTGACCGGCATTGACTTCGATTCGACTCACGCCGGCGTATGCAACGAAGTTGATGTGACATGTGTCATGGCTTACGCCGCCCGACCCATGCCTATTATTTTCTCGGACATTACCGAAAGTCAAAACGTCATTCGCTCAAGCAAAACTACGCAAAACTCCGTTTAGGCGGAGACGAGACTTTCCGGTATTGCCTTGACTCATAATCCGCATCGCTCGTGCATTGAAAGGTCACATGACCCGCCAGACCCGTTAGGAGCGTTCTTTACTCTCGGTCGGTGGGATCCGCATGCCCTATAGGACCCTCGCCAGTGTCCACCTGGGAGGTCGAAATACGGGTGGAATACGAGGGGCTTATAGACGTAGTGACGGAACCCAGCTGATCCGGGATCACAGAGTAGTTGCGAAAAAGAAGGGCAAACCCCTTTTCCAACCAAATAGAAATAAATAAAAGACATTGTTTTAAGTAAATTTGAACAATTAATGTAATCATAATTGCATTTTCCTATCTACGATATCCTAATCGAGACCTCCTCGGTCAGGTTTCGATTTTCTATCCCGGCCTTTCATGATCAAGCCCTAATCGAGACCTCTTCGGTCCGATTTCCGATTTTCTATTCCGACCTTTCACGGTCAAACCCTGTCGAGACCTCCTGGTCCGATTTCCGATTTTCCATCTCGACCTTTCGCGGTCAAAACCTAATCGAGACCTCCTCGGTCCCGGTTTCCGATTTTCTATTCCGACCTTTCACCTGTCGAGACCTCCTCGGTCCGATTTCCGATTTTCCCATCTCGACCTTTCGCGGTCAAGTCCTTAATCGCGACCTCCTCGGTCCGGGAATCTCCACTTCCAATCTTGACCTTCGAGGTCTCATCTTTTCCGATCAATTAGGATTAGGAGAAAATGTGTTTGAGCAAAAGTTAAAGCGATAAGTGCATGTTTACTTGGAGCTCTTTAGCCTACAAACACTTACCTCAAGTCTAAAACCTATCCCCGAGTCCTAAACTCTTGCTGTCCACTTTCCGCGCTAGCCGAGAAAGAAGTGGGCTAGAAATCTTGGAGTCGGCGGCTTTTCGTAAGAGCCTTAGGTTCGGACAGGTCTCATTATTTCAGTCGAGCTTAATGGCGAGATTTGGACGTAGAAAACGGTGAGGCGTGCGTGGAAATCGAGATGTTTAGGAAGGAAGAGTTAGTCACGACTTTGGAAAAATGCCCAATAAGGTTCATGAAGAAGCGGCATTATTGCTCATCGGTGCTCTTCCGCCGCAATGATAAGTTCAAGTAACGGTTGACTACCGAACGGCTTACTTCAGTAGTGGTCGAAAGATGCAGACCTCAGAAGTAGCCATCTCGGCTCTCCGGCTTATAACCAATACAGCTTTCCTCCCATTCCACATATGAGTCCCACTTGCCAAGGACCACTTCTCCTCGGTCCTTTCCGGCCACCATCCCGGCTCATCCTGGGGCCCCATTGCTCTCGGTTCCTCGTAACGGAGTTGGGCAATTTCACCCTCACTTTGTCTCTCGCTTTCGGCCAAATACACTGCCTGGTTTATGCTCCAACCTCACACGCCAATCGATTTGAGATATGTGGCTATGTTAAAGCCACATAGCTCGCTGAATGCGTCGGGTTTTATCATGCCCAGTTTGCCAAAGGATGATCAGAAGTTTTAATTTGTCACTGCTACGAGACTTAATGAATTCAGCCCGTCGGTTTGTACTACACAAGTCACATTGCCGATTCCTGGTAACGAGAGTCCCACAGATTGACCCCCATGTGGTAATATTGATGGAATACAATTTACAACGAGATGCAAGAGAAGCTTGGACCTGCGCTAAAGTGGATGAGTATCAATACTCCCTTGACCCGAGATGTTGAGCCAAGTACTGAAAATGATTCCACCAAGTGTAACCTAAATGTACCGGCATTGCCAAGCGGCAACCGCACATTGCTCGGCAAACACGAGTTTCTCACAAAGGAGAAAGAGTGTCGTAGCTTCCCTTTCAGTCAGCACCAAATGTGGCAAAATGGAACCAATTGGACAAAGTGAAAGATCAAAGTCTTGAGAACAAGTTTCCCAAAGAGAAGCCTCGCTCCTTTCACTTTGACTGATGCGGAGAGATGCCTTTAAGCAAGATTACGGGAAAGAGCTAAATTCTAAAGAAAAAACTCATAAAGCCTTTGGAAAATTGAGGGAAGCCCGGGAACCTGCCGGTATTCGGTTGGATGAGTCCCAGTATTGTCTTTTCCATCAATAACATGGAGCCTGGCCTGACAACACCGACAATTGCACCTCTTTGAAGTATGAGATCCAGAAGTTGATAGAAGATGGGAAGTTTGAAA